>SJYT01078462.1:218814-244098 GCA_006410635.1 Cephalophus harveyi
AATGTTGAGCTTTAAGCCAACTTTTTCGCTCTCCTCTTTCACTTTCATCAAGAGGCTTTTTAGCTCCTCTTCACTTACTGCCATAAGGGTCGTGTCATCTGCATATCTGAGGTGATTGATATTTCTCCCAGCAATCTTGATTCCAGCTTGTGTTTCTTCCAGTCCAGCGTTTCTCATGATGTACTCTGCATAGAAGTTAAATAAGCAGGATGACAATATACAGCCTTGACGGACTCCTTTCCCTATTTGGAACCAGTCTATTGTTCCATGTCCAGTTCTAACTGTTGCTTCCTGACCTGCATACAGATTTCTCAAGAGGCAGGTTAGATAAACAGCTCAGTTTGTAGAAACTTCATGATGTACGTATGTAGTGGGTGGGGAGAGAAAGGAGCTGGGAACAGAAGACTCTAAAGGTGTGGATGAGAGCCAGCTCAGAAAAAGGAGTGGAGCAAGACAAGGTGTTAAGGATGAGGGAGGTGAGTTTTGTTTTCTTTTGTGTTGCAGTCATTTGGGGATCAATACTAAATATAATAACCTGGAGGAAAGGGTAACAGTGGAGAAGGGGTTGTAATAATGCAGAGTAGGTAACTGGGATTGAAATAACACAGTTAACAGTGTGAGAGAAAGAAGAAAATGAATTTGTTGATGGGAGGGAAGGAGTGAGTGAAAAAGTAGGAATCAAATGTGACTCTATTTTATCCTAGGAGAATGGGGAGGAAGCCCCACCACCAGCAGAGATTAGCAGACGCAGGGTGAGGGCAGGTTTGAGGGGTGAGATGATGGTTCAGCCCGGGGTATCTGGGAGACACAAATGGGGCATTTCCCTGGCAGTTCCAGAAACAAAAATCAGCAGATCGTCCTGGGATGCTGACATGGACATGGAAATAGGGAGTAGAGCTGGTCATTTAAACTGTAGACATGGGATTCAGAGTATACATTGACCAAGGGCAGGAGACAGAGGAGAGCTGAGGGTCGGGGGGGGGGACTTTAAAGATGCCATCAAATTGCCAAATTGCTCCTAGAATCTGTTCCTTCTGACTCTTTTAGATCCTCCTTCTGTGAAGGATCTAAAAAGAATTTGCTCAAATTCTCTCATACAATTCTCAGACCCACCCTAGGAAGGAGGAATGAAAGCATTTCCACATGTCACTAACAAGGGAACCGGGGCTCAGCAGTTTACTCAAGGCTGCGTAATTCCTGAGAGAAAGAGCCATAACGAGGGCTCAGAAGCACCGAGTTTGTTCTGACAAATCAGGGTCGTCTTGTTTTCTTACATTGTGCTCCATCCGCGCGCAGGTGTGCACGCCTGTGTTCAGATTTTGTGTGAGATGAAGCAAGATGGAAGGAAACCTTAGCAGTGGAACTGATGAAAGCGTAAAGGAGCTCCTCTTTTTTCTGCACCCCTCTTCACTTCTGCGTGACGGGATTGCAGGCCCACCTGTGTGTGGAGTTCCACTCGGAGCTGAGGAGGGAGGTGGTCCCAGACAGCCAGGCAGGGTCGTGCCTGCCTCTCAGCCAGTGTGATTCAGTAGCAGGTAGATTTGGTGGTGGGTAGATTTTGAGAACTGTTTGCAAAGATTATTATGTTATGTTAAATATGTTCAAAAGTGATAGTGAAAGTGGCTCAGTCGTGTACAACTCTTTGCGACCCCATGGACCACATAGTCCGTAGAATTCTTCAGGCCAGAATACTGGAATGGATAGCCATTCCCTCCTCCAGGGGATCTTCCCAACCCAGGGATCGAACCTAGGTCTCCCACATTGTAGGCTGATTCTTTACCAGCTGAGCCACCAGGGAAGCCCAAGAATACTGGAGTGGATAGCCCACCCCTTCTGCAGCGGATCTTCCCAACCCAGGAATTGAATTGGAGTCTCCTGCATTGCAGGCAGATTCTTTACCAGCTGAGCTACAAGGGAAGCCCTAAATATGTTCAAAGGCTATAATCAAATCTAATATAAACAAAGATTTTCACCATGCCTCCCTTTCTCACTGGACCCAAATAATCCTACATCCTCAGGCTTCCTCTTACCCTTGTGGGTGGCCTGTGTCCCCATCTCCTCCCTGGGTCAACCAGAAGTGCAGGCTGGCATTTCCAGCTCCAGCATTGATGACACTTGCCGCTTTCTCTCAGGATCCTATCTGAATTTATTCATTCGATCATTTTAACTATAGATCTGATCGCACCTCGGGCCTTCTTCTATCTCCCTTCCCCCAGGCGGGCATGTTTTCACAGCCTGTTTGCTTGGTACATCACCAGTGCTCCCTCCTTGTCCAGGAGGCCTCTGGTTGGCCTCCAGTGGTCGCGGGTCTCGGGGAAAGAACAGAACCCCACCCAACTACACTTCATTCCTCCTAAGTCTGGGTGGGAGGAGAACTCCTCTTGCTTAGTGAACAAAGCAGTGCTCAGATCTGCATGCCTATTCTTCAAAAGGATGATTTATAAGTCACTTCACTTTCCATCCTCTACAAAGTATTTAACATATACACAAGGCTGTGCTTTACTCCTAGAGTTATTCCTTTTTCCGATCATCAGTTATATTTTAAGGAGTTTTCTCGTTTTTCTTTGTAAGACTGGGGGTTGATAGAGACTTGGTTCCGTGCAGTCACTGTCTGATGAACCACAGGACCATCGCGGGGGCAGTATGAATCTTCTGGATCCTGTGCGCCTTTTAGACCCCTTTTCAGAAAGAAATAGAATCTCTTGTTAAAGCACACATGTACACACATACAGAGGCATACATGCATGATGTCATTTCCTTAGCTTCAGAAGCCCCTAGGGTTGGAGTTCTAGTTTTAAGATAAAAATTCCTGCTCTTAATCCAGAAACCATCTTCATGGCTAAAGCACAGACAGCCATGCTTTCCCAAGGCAACTCAGGACCAGGTGGCTACAGTGACCCCCTGCAAGTGGACTTCTGACCATTTGTGTGCATAATAGAGCCCAGAACCTTAACCCATTAAGAATCTTAAAAAAAAAAAAAATCCATTAAATTAATCTGGACAAGGATTTTCAAAGCAACTTCAAATTCCGCAGCCCTCATTCCTGGCTTATATCTCTAGGGATTTAGAAAAAGAGAAAGCAAACAGCCGACGTTCGAGGTAATACGACACTGTGGAGTTCTATATTTATCCCCTATCAATGTCTTTCAGATCAAATTGGCTGAGTTTACAAATCAAAAGCTGATTCCTTCATTTATTTTTTTTAATTTTTTTTTTTTTTAGCAGCCATCAGCTGCACCATTGCAAACATCCAGGTTCCAGACATCAAGCTGCAAACTCTAAATCTCCAGCTGTGCGTTTCCTGACTTTGAAACCATCCCCCATAATAGAGGGTCTGCATGCAAACCTGAGCTAGGGGTCCTCGTGAAAAGGCAGGCAGCAGAGGGGCACACAACCCCAAGAGCCCAGCCAGCTGCTGGAGCTGAGTCTGCAAAAACAGCTTGTTGTTAAGGGAAGGGATGGGCCCTGGAGATACATGGGACCTGGTCTGGTGGAGTGCAAAGGGGTCACTTTCATATAACTATGTTTTGGTTGTAGCTCCTCCTTAATACAAATGTAAAGATGATTCCCAGAAAGTGTCCCACTTTAAAAATTAAAGGAATTCTCTTTTCTTTTTATATATCCATAGAATATATTTCATGTATGCATATTCATATGTTTTCACAAGCATACATTTGGTTTCAACTCTCACATGAGTTCTTAACATACATCAGGATCTATGCAAGTGTTTTGCTGTTTCCTTTATCAATAGATAGGTAGGTATGCAGATAGATTGATAGATATATAGATGATAGATATGGTGTTAGATGGATGATACATAGGTAAGTAGATAGATTGATAGGTTGAGAGATAGATAGTCAATGCAATTTACAGTTGAATCAGTTTATGTAAATTTAATTGGATTTCTAATTACTGCTTTATGATGGAATCAGTTTAATAGGTTAATTTGAAGGTTTGGGGGACTTCATCGTCTGTGTGGGGATGCTGTGGGAAATGATGAGGTGTTTCCCAGGTCTAAGAGAGCCCCACCTGCAGTAGTGACAACTCTGAGCTTGGCAGGCAGGCATGGGCGGGGACTGCAGCTCCTTCTCCCCAGTAACCAATGCAGATGCGTTTAGGGAGGGTTCCTCTCCTGTAATGGGAGCCAGAGACTCAGGAAAACTCATCCCACCCCACTCCCCAGCACTGGCCCCTGACTTTGATGCATAACATTCTCAACGATGGTTTGAAGCTGTACCTCAGTGCAAGAGCAGGAAAAATCCAGAACTTTTCTCTGAAGAGATATTTGACATTCACTCAGTCTTAGAGAGATTGTCAGGCTCTCCATTCTACCAGCCAAGCTATCTGCATCCAAAGGAAAAGTCAAGAAAAATACATACATGTGTATGTGTGTGTGTGTGTGTGTCTGTGTGTGCGTGCACACGCGTACACATGCTCAGTCATGTTTGACTCTTTGTGACCCCAAGGACTGAGCCACGCCAGGCTCCTCTGTCCATGGGATTTTCCAGGCAAGAGCACTGGAGTGGGTTGCATTTCCTCCTCCAGGGGATCTTCCCAACCCAGGAAGATTGAACCCATGTCTCCTGTATTAGCATGCAGGTTCTTTACCACTGAGCCACCTGGGAAGCCTCTAATGTGTGCATGTGTGTGTGTGTGTGTGTGTGTGTGTATGCCCCCCCCACCCTTGTTGGTGGGGGGTGGGCACTGCTTCCCAGGTGGCTAGGTTGGTAATCTCCAACATGGTAATTGCCAGTTCAGGAGATGTAAGAGATGTGAGTTTGATCCCTAGGTTGGGAAAATGACCTAGAGAAGGAAATGGCAACCCACCCCAATATTCTTGCCTGGAGATTCCCATGGACAGAGGAGCCTGGCGGGCTATAGTCCATAGGGTGGCAAAGAGTAGAGTACGCCTGAAGCAACATAGCATGTACCTCTGTGTATAAATGTATGTTCTTGTATTCTTAGCTGTGAAATTAGAGACATTTCTCCAACCCCTAGTTGGTCTCACATGGGCTATACAGCTGCACCTGCCTTCTTAGAAGAAAGGATCCCCAGGAATTGTAACCCTTGTAAATTAATCAATCAAGACTTTGGTTTTCTAAGTAAGAATCTCCTAATTTAAGAGAACAAGAGTAGAACTTTCTAGTCCCAGGATCTGTGGTCAATCGTTTGTAAAGTTATGATGATTCAGTCCCCCTGGAAAAGCAGAGATCTGATTATTCTTTCATGTTCACATTGAGATGCTCCTGTATCAAGGATCTGGAGTACTACAATATGCTCATATCAATTGTGGGTCAGTAAGGGTAATCATGAGAGCTGCTGGTTGTTCAGAGTTTACCGTGTGCTGAGTACTTTACTATACTTATTGAATACTCACGACCACCCTATACATTGGTGTCATTTTCTCATTTTAAAGAAGAGGAATCAGAAGAATGGAGAGTGAGCCATCAGCTAGGATGACCTCAGGGGCCGATGTGCAAACATGGGAACTCACCCCTGTCCATAGTGTGGCGGAGGCCAGTGGGGCTAAGAGTTGAGATCAACACTTCAACCATTTTGCTCCTGCTGAATACCAGTCCCTCAGAAGCTCTCCTGTGTCAATTACTCAGCAGTAGAAAACATTGTATTAATATTTATAAATGATTTTTGACACTGGTCATCCTGCCCGGTCAGGGCAGATGTGGCTTTTGTCTGGATCCCAAGAGCCCTCAGCCTGATCCCACGGCCCCAGGATTCCCCCAGCGCCAGGTTAAGATGGCCCTGAGGGCCCATCTCCATGCCTAGAGACCCCAGCTTTACCTCTTTGCTAGTTCTCGGAGGCCCCCTCCATGCAGCCCCCCACCACTGTCTCTTAAGGCTGAGGTAGAGTGAGGGTCTGCTATAAGGGGTTTTGTCTGAAGCCTGGGAGCCCCAAACTGCTCTGAGTTCTCAGCAGGAGTGGCGGAGGGGCATGAGGAGGCTTCCTTGCTGCATCGGCAGCTGCTGACTCTGGATCTCACAGCAGCCTCGTCCACCTCTAATGTCTTCCCTGAACACATCTTGTCTAGTTCCGCCCTCTTCACTTCCTCCCTCAGACCTCAAACAAGTCCTCTGGCTTTCAAGGGCTGCTGTTGAGGATACTAACCATGCTTCTATCACCACGTGTTTGTGGGCCAGACCTCCCAGCACCTGAGCAAAACCATGGCTGCCTCCATCAAAGCACAAAACTTCCAGTGCTGCTCAGCTCAAAATCAAGACACCTTGGAGGGACACCCTCTTACCTGTCCTGTAAAGAGCTCTCCCCAGAGCCCAGTCGGCATTGAACAGGCGCTTCCTGATGCAAATCGAAAGGGAGGAGGGAACCAGAATCTAGAGGACTAGTTTAGGACTAGACGAATCTTCCCAGGTGGGCTTTCTCTGGTGGCTCAGCTGGTCAAGAATCCACCTGCAATGCAGGAGACCTGGGATCAATCCCTGGGTTGGGAAGATCCTCTTGAGAAGGGAATGGCTACCCACTCCAGTATTCTGGCCTGGAGAATTCCAGGTACTGTGTAGTCCATGGAGTCACAAAGAATCGGACATGATTGAGTGGCATTCACTTTCAGACAAATCTGGAAGATGAATCTAGGACTAGACAAGTCTAGGGCTAGACTAGTCACAGAATTTGAGATAATTTTTTAAATGATTCCAAATTTGGAATTCTAGAATTCCATGCTCTTTTTTTCTCTTAGTTTCTGAGGTCCAGTGATTTTTTTATTTCAACTCATATTTATGTCATAAAAATATTAAACAAGGAGACAGCTGTGCCTTCTTCCCCTCTCCAATAGCTGCAGCTGTTCTTCTTGACAAGTGTTTCTCGGGTGAGATAAAAATGATAACTGTGGCTATTATTATTTTCAGTTACACAGATTTCAAAGCCCAATCTATGAACTCAGAAACTTGGGGTTTCTTTTCCAAAGGTATATTACTTACACAGGGCATATTCATCCTTCTGTGGGTTATAAACTTCTGAGCTTAAGTCCTCTGAAGAGTACGAAGCTTCTTTGGGACTTCAGGAAATGAAATCCAACCCTGCTTCCTTTCCCTACTTGGATTGTCAGAGTCCACTTAACGAAATAGTTCTGTTCCTGAAAAGTTGGTTGCAAAACAAATTCTGTTAGATAAATCACATTTCCTCATCTATCTCCATTTTTAAATTAAGGATGCATCCCCCAAGGAAATAATCAGCCACAAGATTAAATATAAATCATACTAAACACTTGATAAAACTTTTAAAATCACATATTTAAAGAAAGGCTATTATTAGAACACTAGTGGTGATGATATTTTTTAAAGTCAGGAAATGCAGTGATTTTGCCAGGAACAATTGCCAAAGGTGGTGCTGTTTGGGAACAGAGTGAATGGATAAGGACGATATGATACATATATACCTTGGAGTATTATTCAGCCGTAAAAAGGAGCAAAATTGAGTCATTTATAGAGATGTGGATGGACCTAGAGCCTGACATACAGAGTGAAGTAAGTCAGAAAGAGAAAAGCAGGTATCGCATATTAATGCATATAGATGGAAACTAGAAAAAGGGGACAGATGAACCTACTTTTAGGACAGAAATAGAAACGCGAATGTTGAGAACAGACTTATAGACACAGTGGGGGAAGGGGAGGGTGGGATGAACCGGGAAAGTAGTGTTGCCATACACACACTACCGTGTGTAAAATGAATAGCTAGTGGAAGGCTGATGCACAACGCAGGGAGCTCAGCACGGCGCTCTGCGATGACCGCGAGGGGTGGCGTGGGAGAAGGGTGGGAGGGAGCCTCCAGAGGGAGCGGATATATGCATGCTTAAAGCTGACTCCTGGGCCAGGAAGAGCCCCTGGTGAAGGGATAGGCTATCCATTCCAGTATTCTTGGGCTTCCCTGGTGGCTCACCTGGTCAAGAATCCACCACCTGTGATGTGGGAGACCCAGGTTTGATCCCTGGGTTGGGAAGGTCCCCTGAAGGAGGGTATGGCAACCCATTCTAGTATTCTTGCCTGGAGAATCCCCATGGACAGAGGAGCCTGGAGATCTACAGTCCATGGGGTCGCAAAGAGTCGGACAGGAGTGAGTGACGAAGCACAGCATAGCTGATTCACGTTGTGTACAGCGGAAACCAACACAACCTTATAAAACAATTATTCTCAAATTAAAATAAAATTAATAACATAGAAGCAATAAATAAAAAGAAAAAAGCGGTTGACAAACTTCCAATTATGTAAACTACATCCTGAGTGCCTTGAAAGCCAGAAATGCCCAAGACATGGTCCCTGCTGTTAAAGAGCTTCAAGTACATGGGAAAATAAAGCCAGTGCACAAGGCATAAAACCACCACTAGAAAACACTCATAGCCGCAGGATTAATAGGCGTGGGGGCCATCCTGTGACCTAGTGTGCTGCCGCTGTCCACGTGTGTAATCCTGGACTCGTCTAAGCTTCAGTTTCCCACGTGAAAAATACAGGATTGACCTAAATCCCTAATCCCCAAAGTTGAGTATACATGAGAATTTTTAAAACTCCTCATCCCAGGAGATCCTGATTTAATAGGTATGACTGGCAACTGAAATTTTCTATTCGAACAATGGTTCTATGCAGTTCTACTGACATCAGCCTCTGTCCTGCCTCTGTGATCTGTTTTCTTTTTGTCTTTCTTGCAATATTTTTATAAGTTCTCCATTCAAGCGACAAAGCACTGATCATTTCATAGCCAGAACACAGATGCTATTAAAGGAAAACTTTCCTTGAATCATTATCTCTATAAATTCAGATTTCAGTTCATTTATTTTCTTTTCTGTTTGCTTGTTTAAGTAGTACTGATGGTTACCTCATTTCTGGTGATTCAGAGTTTTATTTGTTATCTACCTATACGTATGTATGTTTAGTCTCTAAGTCATCTCTGACTCTGCGACCCCATGGACTGTAGCCGGTCAGGCTCCTCTGTCCATTGGATTTCCAGGTAGGAATACTGGAGTGGGTTTGCCATTTCCTTCTCCAGGGGATCTTCCTGGACCAGGGATCGAATCTGGGTCCTCTGCATCGGCATGTAGGTTCTTTACCATCGAGCCATCTGGGAAACCCATATATGTATATATATACTAGCTTTCTCTCTGGTTTTGATATTTTCGCTTCTAATTGAGAAAAAGTATATGAGGAGAAAGGTGAAAAATATGACAATGAAAGCTAAAATGTGGAAAGCATTTTAATCTATAAATATTAATTTTCACATACCTTACCCAATTTAACTAGGAAGTGCAGGGACTTCTGCTTTATTGATTATGCCAAAGCCTTTGACTGTGTAGATCACAACAAACTGTGGACAATTCTTCAAGAGATAGGAATACCAGACCACCTTACCTGCTTCCTGAGAAATCTTTATGTAGGTCAGGAAGCAACAATTAGAACTGGACATGGAACTACAGACTGGTTCCAAATTGGGAAAGGAGTATGTCAAGGCTGTATATTGTCACCCTGCTTATTTAACTTACATGAAGAGTACATCATGTGAAATGCCAGGTTGGATGAAGCACACGCTGGAATCAAGATTGCTGGGAGAAATATCAATAACCTCAGATACGCAGAGGACACCACCCTTATGGCAGAAATTGAAGAGGAATTGAAGAGACTCTTGATGAAGGTGAAAAAGGAGAGTGAAAAGCTGGTTTAAAACACAACATTCAGAAAACCAAGATCATGGCATCCAGTCCTGTCACTTCATGGCAAATAGATGGGGAAACAATGGAAATAGTGACAGACTTTATTTTCTTGGGCTCCAAAATCACTGAAGATGGTGACTTCAGCCATGAAATTAAAGGACACTTGCTCCTTGGAAGAAAAGCTATGGCCAACCTGAACAGCATATTAAAAAGCAGAGATATTACCTTGCCGACAAAGGTCTGTCTAGTCAAGGCTTTATTTTTTTCCAGTGGTCATGTATGGATGTGAGAGTTGGACTATAAAGAAAGCTGAGCACCAAAGAATTGATGATTTCAAACTGTGGTGTTGGAGAAGACTCTCGAGAGTCTCTTGGACTGCGAGGAGATCCAACCAGTCCATCCTAAAGGAAATCATTCCTGCATATTCATTGGAAGGACTGATGCTGAAGACAAAAACTCCAATACTTTGGCTACCTGATGCAAAGAAGTGACTCACTGGAAAAAAACCCTGATGCTGGGAAAGATTGAAGGCAGGAAGAGAAGGGGAGCGACAGAAGATGAGATGGTTGGATGGCATCACTGGCTCGATGGACATGAGTTTGAGCAGGCTGCAGGAGTTGGTGATGGACAGGGAAGCCTGGTGTACTACGTTCCGTGGGGTCGTGAAGAGTTGGACACGACTGAGCAACTGGACTGAACTGAACTGTAGGGACTTCGCTGGCAATCCAGTGGTTAAGACTTTGCCTTCTGGTGCAGAGTCGTCCAATGCGTGGGGTGTGGGTTCAATCACTGGTCAGGGAGTTAAGATCCCACATGCCTCGAGGCCAAAACACCAAAACATGCAAGGGAAACAATACTGTAACAAATTCAATGACTGTACTTTTTCTCTAATTCTCCATTTGTTCTAGAGAACACAGGTTAGTAAAATTAAGCTTCCTTGGTTTTTGCAGGATGACGTTAGCGTAATTCTCTTCCTCTGGTAATACAGATATAGATCAGTAGGAAGTGTACACTTTGCCCAAATCCTAAACTATGCAGCTTCCTTCCCTACATAAAATTGCCTGATATTAATACTGTAAATTTCACATACAGTAGCACAATATTCCCACAAAAAAACTTGGTATTTTTTTTTTTTTACTATGATTGCCCTAATATTTACATACTTGCATTTCACCCTATGGCAATATCCCCCTCTCTGCCTCAACTTCTCCATTTGGATGTTCCTATAACAAGTTCATTGGAGTTTGGTTCCTGTAAGTCTTACTGTGGTTGCACAAGAACCTGTTTGATTGGTAGAATTAAACCAGATGCGTGATCTGTAGTTGGAGAGAACAAGGGACCCGGGAACCCTGTGTCATTTTGTTTCCTTGCTTTGATGGTGTCATCGCAGCCTCCCAGGAGATCTGAGGTCCTCCCAGCCACTGTCCTGACACTGGAGCTCGATCCAGAAACAGCTCACCAGAGCTAATTTATTTCCTAATGCTACAGCACTGTTAATTTATAAATTACACTGGTAATTCGAGCTATTATTAATTTCAGATGGTGTAGGGCAAGCCTAATTAAAATATGACACCAATTGCCACACATATGGACCAAGGACCACCATTTAAAATTAATGGGAATATTAAGTGTGACACGAGTGTCTGCGATGCTCTGCACAGTAATTACAGCATCTAGCAGGGAAGATCTGACAAATGTAGGCTCATGGTGGGTGCAAATAAACAACGACAACATAAAAGGAAGCACGAGCTCTTCACTTAAGCCTCTTCTCCTCATTTCCTCTGCCCTTCATCAGTTCAAGGTTGGTGCTCTTTCCCCGAAAGATGCTTAGGGAGCAGTGACAGACAATTAAGGCCACTGTGCTTACTGGTGGGGACCATGAGTCTCTATGGGCTAATGTTGACTGTCTTCTCAGATTCTGGACTTTGGGGCCCTGCTTGCTACTTCCAGCGCATTCTTGGTTCTTCCTGTGAACTTATTCACACTTGCTTGCCTGCTGTGATAGATGCTGTCTGCAGATAGTACCGGCAGGGGAGCTCCTGTACGTGTACACTACAGGTTTCATAGGGCAGAAAGACACCTGGGGGATGCTCAGGTTGGACTAGGTCTGGATGGTGACAGGCTTATCAAGACCCAGGAGTTCCGGCCCCTCTGGGCAGGCAGTGGTCCTTCTGTGTACGAGAGCTGTTGGCCTCTATGTCATTGTCATCACTCCTGCTATTACCGTTATAAAAATGGTGATCTTAGCAACGTCACAGAACAAATACAAGCATTGTTTACATGTTGTTATCGTTGTTCAGGCACCCAGTCGTGTCCGACTCTTTGCGACCCCATGAACTGCAGCACGCCAGGCCTGCCTGTCCATCACCAACTCCCGGAGTTTACCCAAGTTCATGTCCATTGCATTGGTGATGCCATCCAGCCATCTCATCCTCTGATGCCCTCTTCTCCTTATTTACATACCACACACATAATTCTTTGTATGACATCAGTTTCTTTTTATTGTCGTATTTATTTTCTGCATCACAGATACAGGCAGCATTATGGAGAGGTTTTATTCCCTGGGGGAAGGACTGTGCCTCTTCCCTCCCCCTCAGAATGGGCCCCCCACACTGTGTTAACATAGCCCTGATCCTCTGAGTCTGGACCTCCAGGAAAATCATAGGATAACTGTATAGCGCTTTCAAAGTGGGTTTCAAAGTGCTTTCATGTAATCGGTTTATCATTTGTTCCTCCAGACATCCCGGTGTGCTCTGTGATGACCTAGAAGGGTGGGATGGGGGTGCCTCTCTCAGACCCTGAGCCTGACTGCTTGGTGAGATTCGGGGAGGATGAACATTGACATTAGTCATCACTTACTGAGGACCGGCAATTCTCCAGACTCTGTGCTTGGTCCAGGTGGGAGCATTGTACCTGGTCCACTGGGGAACCGAGGACAAGCTAGTGATGTAAGAGGTAGAAGGGAGGCAGGCGGGGGAGCTGGCGTCCATCCTGAGAATCTGAGCTGAGAATAAGCACGACGCCCTGCAGACGCAGCCACCCCACACTTGGTTTGCTAAGCTTGTGCCTTTGGTGTTTTTCCTCCTATTTCCTCACCCCTGCTCCTGCAGCTGTGGGCTTTGTGAGTGAAGACGAGTACTTGGAAATCCAGGGCATCACCCGGGAGCAGTCGGGGTACTACGAGTGCAGCGCCTCCAACGACGTGGCGGCCCCCGTGGTGCGGAGAGTCAAGGTCACCGTGAACTGTAAGTAGTTCAGGCGCCCCCACCCGGCACCTTCGGCAGGTGCTGCCCTCCTGGGCACAGAGAGAGCTGGACCCCAGTGCCCGCCTTGACTCGGGGCGGGAAATGGGGCAGCCTCGCTGTCCATTTTCTGCTTTCAAGAGCAACAGTTCTAAACTCTTAAAGAAAATCAATGGGCGCTGAAAGTAATTTTATATAATCCAAAACTTGAGTCCTAAAAGATCATTACATGGCATTCAATGCATAATTTATACAAGCTTGTCTTTGAATCCCAGTTTTTACTCATAGTGTCACCAAGCTTCTCATTCTCTGGACAGTCATCTCCTTAATAGGGAGCAAGAATAAAAAGCACGTGTATGGAAGAAATATTATAATTTATGTTTATGGTATGCTTATGTTATCTCATCCTCTTCTAATTATGTATATTGATTGACATGGTATACATTCACAATTGAACTGTAAATAGATAAACATACACATATCCAATATGAGAGGGTATATCTCATACTTGTTTTTTGCTAATAGAGGTACTGAACCCAAAAAGCTGGAGGCCACTTCTCTGGACTCCTCCTCTTCCTTCACCAGACAATTCTCTCTGACATCGATGCTGCTCAATGTCCCTGCTCCCTCACACATTCTCTCTAGGTTTCTCATTGGGTACCCTGACTCAGGTCTCTAGGACGTTCGGAAAGTTTTCCCAGCTGTGCTGATTTCAGATGTTCTTAGGACAGAATAGAACCCAAGAGTTAAACCAGCAGACAAGAAGAGTTTCTCCTTCCAAACTTGGGTGGGGTTGGACATAGAAGAAGAATACCTTGGTTTGATGCTTACTCCTTCTTTACTTTAATATGTTGGTTTATGTTACAATTCGAGCCTAATTAACACAAAGCACTTGAAGAATCAAGGAAACAGGTGAAGCAATCATGCCATTTTTGTACCCTACCACAGTTTCTTTTTAAAGTGACATAATTTACAGTTAATAAAGATTAACCTAAACAGTAAGGAGATGTAAGAGAAGGGAAAAACCTATGTAGGGAAATAAGAGAAATCTATGGGTAAATCAGCACACGATGTTTATAGCCTGAGGTGGTCAGATGCGGGTCCAGGATTTGGCTTTGAGGTGCTAAAGCAAAGAGAGGAAACATCTTTTGGTTTGAGGTTTATGTCCGTAAGATAAAAGTGAATTTGTCGCTTGGGAGAAGCACTGCTTTTTCTGATGCTGAGACTTGAAAAATAATTTCACTTTAAGGTCTCTATAAATAGAGCACAACAAGCATCGCTTGCAATGGCCGTGCGATGGTTGGCTGTGGCTCTTTTCCATAATGCATTTCACTGCAACTGTCGGCATGACAAGGGGGGTTTGGCAAAGACTTGGAATGAAAGCAGGCCGAGTACTTAAAAGTTGTTCTGGCTGTATTCAAGGGTCCAGGGTAGAACACCTCCAAGAATGACAGATCTGTGTATCCCCCAGGCAATTCTCCATAACTATTATTTCTTGCAACTGAGTTTTCAATGGGAATTGAATAGTTCAAGCTTATATACTCCGGCAAAAACCTGGTGTGCAGAAAATCTGTAGGGCTGGATTAAAGGTACTGTCAAGCCATGGGGCATACGGTGGATGGAGCTGGCTATCTCCTGTGAAAGTGGAAAAGTTTAAACAGGAAATAGGCCCAGATGCCTGCTCATCCCACTGGCATCCAGAGGGGAGCGGAGGCAGCGCGCTTGAGCCTTTCCCTGGTGATGCGGCAAGGCTTCGTTCTCCGGCACTTCGTGGAGACCAGAGTTAGAGTGGGGCCTGGAAAAGAAAGTGAGGGGGGCGTTTGAGATGCTGTCGAATGTCTTCTCTTTGTAGATCCTCCATACATTTCAGAAGCGAAGGGGACCGGCGTGCCCGTGGGACAGAAGGGGACGCTGCAATGCGAAGCCTCCGCGGTTCCCTCGGCAGAATTCCAGTGGTACAAGGATGACAAAAGGTAAGACTCCCTTCCCCTCTCCCTCCCCCAAGAAGAAGGAAGCTCTTCCAGGGCCCTGGTTCCACACGGACGCAAATGGATTCCTGCAAAGTCCTCTCTTAAATGCCTCTTACCTATGAAGGAGAAACAGTACCCAGACCAATCTCTTCTTGATGTGAATGAACTTCAGCTGTGTTTGTAATGCTGCCATGCGGAACTATCACTCGCCAGTCAACGAGCCTAAGAAAAACTATTTCTTTAGGAAAATGAACTGTCAAAGGAAAGACCACCAGGAGCCCTGGAAAGCCTGTGAATTTTTTATAAGCCTGGGAAATAATGTGTTCTGCCCGCAGCTATGTGTAACACATTCTCAGGCTTGCATTAAGGCGTCAGGAGTGCTCCCGGTGCTGAGTTAGCTGTGGCCGAGGACTCCGGTCCCGTTCCGGGTGCACTCTGGTGGTGCAGGGGCGTGGCCGTGACCCGACTTGGCACTGCTTTGTGCAGAGCTTGCACTCTCACGGCAGGAGAAAAGACAAGGGCCTCCCCGCCCCCTCCTATTGCCGCAGCCGCCATCCGGATGTTTGCCGTGATTCACTGAAGTTTGTCACTGCGAGGAGTTATCAAATGGCATGTTAGCACAGGGTTCAGCAGCTCCGAAAGCCAGGCAATTACTACCTCAAAGAGCTATTTTAAGGTGGGTGCACAGCAAGTGATGGGCAAGAGCTGTCCACGGTCAGAACCCAGCTTGGTGAAAATGGGAGGGGGCAATGCAGGATCCTGAGGTGTATGTGGGGTACAGGAGAGGGAAGGAGTGATGAGCCTGAGAAGCCGAGGGAAAAAGCCACAAAAAGGACAACTTTGGGAAGGAGAGAGGGTGAGCAACTCCAGGCCAAGATGCAGATTGAGAGCGACCCAGCTGCTGCCCGCAGGACTTAACATCCCCGGTGCCGGGGGCTCTTCACTCAAGAGGCCAGTGTTCATGGCAGCACCAGGTACAGTAGCCAAGACGTGGAAGCCACCTAAGTGCCCACTGACGAATGAATGGATGAAGAGGACGTGGTACGTGTATACAATGGAATATTCAGTTCAGTTCAGTCGCTCAGTCGTGTCCGACTCTTTGCGACCCCATGAATCGCAGCACACCAGGCCTCCCTGTTCATCACCATCTCCCGGAGTTCACTCAGACTCACGTCCATCGAGTCCGTGATGCCATCCAGCCATTTCATCCTCGGTCGTCCCCTTCTCCTCCTGCCCCCAATCCCTCCCAGCATCAGAGTCTTTTCCAATGAGTCATCTCTTCGCATGAGGTGGCCAAAGTACTGGAGTTCAGCTTTAGCATCATTCCTTCCAAAGAAATCCCAGGGCTGATCTCCTTCAGAATGGACTGGTTGGATCTCCTTGCAGTCCAAGGCACTCTCAAGAGTCTTCTCCAACACCACAGTTCAAAAGCATCAATTCTTCGGCGCTCAGCCTTCTTCACAGTCCAACTCTCACATCCATACTTTACCACAGGAAAAACCATAGCCTTGACTAGATGGACCTTAGTCGGCAAAAAAAGAATGCTCCAACTACCGCACAATTGCACTCATCTCACATGCTAGTAAAGTAATGCTCAAAATCCTCCAAGCCAGGCTTCAGCAATATGTGAACCGTGAACTCCCTGATGTTCAAGCTGGCTTTAGAAAAGGCAGAGGAACCAGAGATCAAATTGCCAACATCCGCTGGATCATGGAAAAAGCAAGAGAGTTCCAGAAAAACATCTACTTCTGCTTTATTGACTATGCCAAAGCCTTTGACTGTGTGGATCACAATAAACTGTGGAAAAAATGGAATATTAGCCAGCCATAAAGCAGAATGAAATAATGCCATTTACAGCAACTTGGATGGACCTGGAGATTATCATAGTGAATGAAGTGAAACAAAAAGACAAATGCCATATACCATCACTTATATATGGAATCTAAAATACAACAAATGAACTTATTTACAAGATAGAAACAAACTCATAGACATAGAAATCAAATGTGATTATCACAGGGGGAAGGGAGGAAGAGAGATAAATTAGGAGTTTGGGATTCACAGATACACACTACTATTGCTGCTGCTGCTGCTAAGTTGCTTCAGTCGTGTCCGACTCTGTGCAACTCCATAGACGGCAGCCTACCAGGCTCCCCCGTCCCTGGGATTCTCCAGGCAAGAACACTGGAGTGGGTTGCCATTTCCTTCTCCAGTGCATGAAAGTGAAAAGTGAGAGTGAAGTCGCTCAGTCGTGTCCAACTCTTAGCGACCCCATGGACTGCAGCCTACCAGGCTCCTCTATCCATGGGATTCTCCAGGCAAGAGTACTGGAGTGGGGTGCCATTGCCTTCTCTGACACACTACTATTAAATATATATAAAAGAGATAATCAACAAGGGAAGGACCTGCTGTATAATAGTACAGGGAACTATATTCAACATTTGGTAATAACCTATAAGAGGAGAGAATCTGCAAAAGAATATATATATGTGTGTATGTGTGTGTATATATATATATATATATATGAATATATAACTAACTCACTTTGCAGTACACTTGAAGTTAACATGACACTATAAATCAACTATGCTTCAATAAAAAATAAAGTTAGGGACTTCCCTGGTGGTCCAATGGTTAGGACTCTGCTTCCATTGCAGGGCATGCAGAGTTGACCCCTAGTCTGGGAATTAAGATCCCACATGCCACACAGGGCACCCCAAAATTTTTTTAATTCATTTTTTTTTTTAAAAAAAAGGCCAGTCAGCACCAAGAGCCCCTCTAGTCTCTGCATTAACCCCTGAACTTTGTTTACAACCAGGTCACTTAGTCAGAGGTTCCGCTGTGGCTCATTATAATCCTTCCACGTGAGAAGCACTACTTTTTTGTTCTTAAGCACCAGTTCTGGCAGCAACTTGGGTGCACTGTATTCATCTAGCCCATTTGGTAGATGCATGTACTGAGACAGAATGAGTAAAAGCAGACTCAGAAAGAGATTAGAAGAAATAACTGGCTTTTCTCCTTTTTCCCAAGAATTCATAATCAAGCAGAAGGGAATAGTATTTTCCCAATAAATAAACGTGGGCATCTTTCTTCAAAATCCTGCTTCCTTTCTCCGTCCATTTTATCTTTTATTTTATATGAAGAAGAAAACTGAGACATGAAAGACCAATGTCAGAAAACATAGCAAAAAAATAGAAATCCATTGAGCTCCAGGGTAAATTCCTGAACTTTCAATGATTCAGATCTTCAAGGAAATTAATCAGCTACATCCTGTTTTTCTAATCCTGGATGGGATGAAAATGCAAGCAAAATATGGAGGAAACAAAATCTTAAAAGATGTGGAGGAAGGATTAGCCCTTCGGCAGAAGTGGACAATGGTGGGCATATGCAGGGCGAGCTCAGCTCTGCACACTGCTGTGTCACAGGGAGGGGGCTGCGGGCTTCACCCAGGATGAGACAGCCCGACTGACAGCGTCCCCATGGGCAGGGGGCTTTCAGAGCCCTGGGCTCAGGCGGCTCTGAGTCCTCTGTCTGAGCCCTCCTCGAGGCAGCTCCTTTACTCTCCTTTAGTTGATTCCGCTCAGTTTTTCTATTTGCTCTTCATTTATTTACCCCCCACCCCATGTTCTCCCATTGAATGGAGGTGTCTGTCCTCTGGGCACCAGGCTCTTGAAGAGCATCTCTGCCTCTGAACTCTTGTCGCTGCCTGTCCTTCCTGGACCACTGGCAGGGCACTCCTCCAGGGAGGTCTCCCAGGGAAGATGGCTCCACCAGGGGGAAGGCCTCCTCTGGCCTAATTGATATCCCTGGTGAGATGAGTGGATTTCTGAGACCAGTCAAAGGAGTCCTTGTAATGGAGACGGATGGTTTTCTCAGAATGTAGGGTAGAAGTCTCTCTTCACTCAGTGCCCGCCACCCCGTGTGTGCCATGGATCACAGGGAGAGGAGAGGGAACCCTGTCCTTAATAAAGACCACTCATCTGTAGGGACTTGAATTCTTGAAAAGCATGAAGAAGCTGGAGCCTGGTAGTGACACTGAACTGGCCCCTGTACCCTGACACCAAATTGACTCTGTCTCAGTTACAGAGTTTTAGGTGAAGAAGAAGAGAATAGCTTTATTGCTTTGCCAGGAAAAGGGGGTCACAGTGGGTTCATACCCTCAAAACTTTGTGTCCCGACCTGGAGGGGATAATGGGGAGTCTTATAGTAATGGTTCAGAAAGGAAGGTAGGATCAGCTAATGGACATTTTGTACTTGTGGGCAGTTTGTAGTTAACTTTTCCCACCTGGTGGTGGTTTCAACGTCTGCTAAACAACTCAAAGATATTATGTGTATCCCTTAAAGGGGAGAGGAGGGCACGGTAACCCACTCCAGTGTTCTTGCCTGGAGAATCCCATGGCCAGAGCAGCCTGGTGGGCTACAGTTCACGGGGTCAGAGTTGGACACCACTGAAGCAGCTTAGCACACACTCATCCCTTAACAGCCTCCCCAGTGGCCTTGAAGGGGAAACAAGACCCTGTCCCAAGGCTGTCCCATTGCTTCTTGGCTGCTTCTCCCCATCTGGCATGCCCTCCCTTCCCTAATTAGCAAGTGTTTGAACCTGCCCTTTGCAACTCAGGGAAGGTCTAGGAGGCTGAATGAAACCTATTTCCTACAAACTAGAAAACTGGGGATACAGAAAGGCTTTGTGCACCAGAGCTCCACAGGGTCCTGCTCAGTTTCAGCACACCTGTCTCAGCACAGCTGTCTCAGTTTCAGACACCTCCATTCTCCCATTGCATGGAGGCGTCTGTCCTCT
This sequence comes from Cephalophus harveyi, assembly GCA_006410635.1. NCBI lineage: Eukaryota > Metazoa > Chordata > Mammalia > Artiodactyla > Bovidae > Cephalophus > Cephalophus harveyi. The sequence continues at coordinate 238,493 of SJYT01078462.1, forward strand.
GTGGCATGGCGGAGTGTCACCCCAGAAGCTGCAAAATGCTGCCGAATACCACTGGCCACCCTGCTCTGCTTTTAGCTAAAGGCATTTCAGAGCTGTCAGCAAAGCCTGCTTTCTGGGCAAGTGTCTCTCCCCACTGCAGAGCTGAAATCTAATTCACAGCTTGGTCCTGATGTGACGACTTCCTCCACAGCCCAGGGATGGCTTCAGAATGGCAAAAGGGATCAATAAGCTTGAGGAACTCAGAGAAGCTTCTGGCAGGTGGGCTGCAGAGCTTCCTACGGACAGCATCCCCTGCAGGACAGCAACAGAACACGCCGGAGATAGAACAGTGGCTTCTGGCTGCACAGCCAGACACCTCATTCCTTTCGGACTGTGCTCACATTATAACAAAGTATGTGGACCTGGGCTGGTTCGCTGTCCCTCACGTGGGAGAGATAAAAGCCCCCAGATGAACATCTACGTGATGGAAAGCAACAAGCTCCCACAGCCCCGCTCTGACTTCCCTGGAGACAGACGCTGGGTTGGGACAGAGGCCCGAATCCTGGTCTTCTCGTTACAGCAATCACAAGTCTTGGCGATGGAGAGAACCATCCATTCATCCTGCAGAGAGGACACCTTCAGATAATGATACAGCAGCTGATGTCGCTGCCAAAACTGTCCCGTGGCCCAGGGACAGGAAGGAGTTTGCAATGTCTCACTCCATGGAAATATATTATTTTGAATAACATTTTATGGTTTACAAAGCATTTTCTCATCATTGTCCTGCTGGGCTTTACTTTCTATTTCTGCCCAGAATATTGTCTTTCTCGGTTTGATGACTCCAGTACCAAACATTTGCCTCAATTTCTGCCCTACGAACCCATTCCAACATGTGTCCACCTCAGCATATTGTCCTGTCCACATGTCCTGCTCCAGCCAGGCCCTACCCAGGCAGCTGAGCTTGGGGATCAATTCCTGAGATCCTCCATTTAGAAGGATGGTTGTCCCCACTGGTGGTTCTTTGCTGTAGCATAGACAGCTTCTAGGCAAGGAAGACAAATTATTTCAGTGGAACTAAATATTTCAGTTTGGCTTAAAGCCTGTTCTCCAAAATAGGACATCCCAGCGGTTTTTACGAAGACGAGCGCTGGTCTCATGATTTCCGTGCAGACATGCAGGTTCAATAGGAATTGCTCCTAACAGCCTCCAGAGAAGGAGAATGTGGCCCCACCCACCACCGAAGCAGTTTTTCCTTTCCTCCTCTGTCTTCCCCGTAATAGTGTCTGCACTTGTAACAAGTGTGTCTGGCTGTCCTCCCCACCTCTCTCCGTGGCTTTGATCAGTGGCCCCCAGCCACTGGTCTGAGCCCTTAAGGCACGCTGGACTCCGACAGCCAGGGAGGTGGTCCTGGCCGCCTGAGGCCACACGCTCGGCTTCTGTAATCCCTCCCAGGATGAGATGCTCAAATGCAATGGATACCCAGGCCCATCAGGGTCTCCTAATGTGAAACCAGTCCCTGACTCTTTTACCCTGATCAAGGCCAAGGATAAATTACTATCTGTAGAATGTTTCAGGTTCTTAAGGGACAGTTATTACTACCAGGTGCATGAAAAACTTTGCTCTTTCAAACCCGTTGGGTTTTTCTCCTGTTTGCAGGCTAGGTTTTCATGGTTGCCATCATCATCATCTTCATCAATAACATCAATTATCCAGCACCTACTGCTCGGATCCTGTGGGGCTGAATGGCACACAGCTGGCACATTGTATTTGTTGAAGGCACCCGCCTTCAGAGAACTTCAATAACTGCATAGAGAGATGAAGATCTGCATTGTGCCAAGCATGTCTCCGGGCACACACATAAAACAGAGAAATGTAATTACGTGCGTCGTGGTGGCGAACTTGTTGTGTGGTTGAGTGGAAAACAAACAGACAAACAAAAAAAATTGGGATTATAGTCATGCCAGAAAGGGGGAAGAGGGAAGATCACTAATTTCAGAGTTTTTCTTCTTCCTCGTGAGGAAAAATGCATATAACCATCCCCTTTTTCCTCTCTTTTTGGTCTGTCTCGTGTTTGTCTCAGGCTGGTTGAAGGAAAGAAGGGGGTCAAAGTGGAAAACAGACCTTTCCTCTCAAAACTCATCTTCTTCAACGTCTCTGAACACGACTATGGGAACTACACATGTGTGGCCTCCAACAAGCTGGGCCACACCAATGCCAGCATCACACTGTTTGGTGAGACGGAGCCCCAAGCTGGACAGCAAGGAGCACGATGGGGGAGGGAGCAGGGAAGGTTAGGAGTAGTTAGGCGGGGGTGGGTGAGAGGTCAGGGATGAGGGGGGAGGGGCGCGAGAGAAACAGCACGCGTGTGAAAAGAGACACCGGGTTTCATCCTGCGCTCGAAGTCCTGACACGGCAGGAGAGGGTTTGGGGGATACTGAAGTGACGTCGAGCTTTCCCCCGCAGTATCTCCTTAACTGACCGTGGGGATCGCAATCGGATCTAGTCGTCAAGAACCCAGAGAGGACCACACACTATTTCCATACTTCTTCCCTGGATGAGTGTGAAACATTGCCATTTCTGGAACTTTTTCTAGTCCTCGGGATATAAGAGAAACTGCGTTGTATTGATAAGAGTAGACGCGTGGGCCTTGGGATCCTGAGTAATGTTAGTGTCAGAGGGAGAATTAACATAGCCAGTGGGTGTGTCCCTGGTTCTTCATTTGTGTCCCAGGGTGTTGTCTGGCTGCATTAAGATATTATCTATCCAACCAAGCCACCATCTCGACAGAAGTCGCATATTCATTCATGCATCAATTCATCCAGTCACTCTTTATTGAAGGACTAATCTGGGCAAGGCAAGTTGCGGTGCCTTCACTGCACACCCGGCAACTCTAAGGGTGCCAGAAACAAGGGAAGGAGGCAAGTAAACAGACTGAGATCCCCAGGTCTCACGCTTCTTCGGGGAGCACGGTCACACAGACCTGAGCCTGGCTGCCCGAGGGCCATCCTGCGTCTCTGACGGGCTCCCTGCCCAGGAAGACGCAGACTGACCACACAGCCCATGGGGCTTGTTTCTGGTTGCTTTGCATGGGTGGGAGGCACGTCCCTCCAGGCCCCAGCAAGTACCTTAGCTTGGAATCCATCAAATTTGTTCCCCGGTCTCCCATGTTAACAAGCACTCTTGAGTGTCCTGGGGAGGGAAAGGTAAGGAAGCTAGCAGATTGGCAGGAGCCTAAACCCCTTTATTCTGAGGACTCCCAGATAATCCCAGAGCTCCATAAAGCACCCCTCACCCCCTGCCCACCCTGCCACATCTCCTCCATGGCACCACAGACCCCAATCAGATTGTCCAGACAGCCCACCTGTGCTCTTCCCCTGCTCCATCCAGATTTCCAAATTGCATTCCATCCCCCCTTTTACCCAGCACATAAAATAAAGCCCAGCTTTATCCTCCAGGGCTGGGAGGCGGCAGGCTGCCCTTGATCCCAGAACTGGCAGACCGGAATGGGCAGAGCTGTGATTAGACTGATTGATGTGTCTGACGCCTCCCACCCAGGGACAGTCATCAGGGCTGCTTACGTTTGTCAGCCTTTTGGCTTTTTGGCAGGTGTCTGTCTGCATGAACAGAAGGACCATGATTAGGAAGGGGCGGCCCTGCCTCCCCTTGCCTCCCAGATCCAAGGCTCTCCCCACCCTCCACCCACAGCCTTCCTCTTCCCTGTAAACAGTCTCCCTCCTCCTTTGACCCCTTTGCTCCTCCGAATCAGATGCATGAAATGGTTTTGCAACTAACTTTATCACTGCTGTCTAATTCCCTGGCCTCGTCCCCTGAAGCCATCTAAGATGAGAAGAGAGAGAAAAAGCAAACTTTAAGAGTGAAATACCGGCGTTTGTGACAAGCAATGCAGTGAAGCATGCGCCATAAATCTGCTCCTTTCCACAGACCCATGTTTGGCAATTAAGACCTCTCCCCACATCCCCAGCAGTCTGTGTGTCACGTGGGACGGCCCTACAGTCGCCAGCTTTCTGGAGTCCAGGAGACTCTCTAAAAACATGTCTGGAAAAGTGATAGTATGGATTCAAGCAAGTTTAGAAAGACTAGATCAAACAAAGATGAATTGCGTCCGTGCGGGGATGTTCTTTAACACAGGAGGGCTCAGAGCCCTTGCATGCTAAATCTCTAAGAGGGAGAAACAGTTGGGAACATTTCCAAATTTAATCAAACAGCAACCAGGTTTTTAGCCTCATTTAAGAGAGCGTTTCTGAGAAACCCATCACAGCAGCACCACCTGGGTGACACCTAGTTCCACGGAGCTACGAAATCCCACGCCTACATTTCCACCCCCTTGACTCACCCTGCAGCTGGTCCACACAGCCCTGCCCCTAAACTCTGTATCAACGCCCACTATCAATTAAGGCCTCTTGACAAGTATAAACGTGTTAGCGAGTTTTCTGTGCCCTTTCCTATGATCAGACCCATCAAGCCGACTTGGGCAGGTTAGGAAGCAGCCTTTGCTTTCTGTGAATACACGAACTTTGTGATGAAACTCCTTCTCCTGTAGCATCCGAGGGCCAGCTATCAAAATGGTAGCATCATTTTGCCACCAACCTGCTTGGAAGCTGCACACATGACGTGATGTTGAAAAGTGAGGGGTGCTGGTGCTGGTTAGATTCCTTCAGGGTCAATACCTTTGAGGAACTACAGTCAAATGGGGAAGGGGTGGTCCTTCCTAGCAGGAACCCTACCAGTAGGATTCTGAGAACCTGGTCCCTAAGGCTCCAGAGGCATCAGGGGCCCAGGAGAATCCAGCCCCTGGGATCTTGAATCACAGAGATTCCTGCCGTGGTGCTGGGAGGCCAGAAATCCCTGAACTTGGTCTCCCCGAGTGAACCAATGGAGCTGTGGATGAGACACAGATCTCATCTGGAAAGAGGCTTCGTTCCTCTGCCACCAAGTCAGCACCCCCGCTCAGCACACGCCCAGAGTCCGTGCTCCTGCGGGGGCTGCACATGCATGGCCAACCCCTCGCCTTTCAACCTCGGCATCCCGTGTGCACGCACCCAGCCCTTCACCGTTCCTCATCTGCATCTTGCCCCACCACCTCTGGTTTTTGTGTGTTCCTTTATTTTTCCATCCCTCCAGAAATGTTTGTGAAAGCTGGTATACAAACTATATATGATGGATATATAGCTGCTGTATATAATACGTGTGTTTGTTTTCATTTTTCTCTCCTGTGTGTCCCTCACCCGATATAGAGCTAAGTGAGCCTACAAGCTCATCTTTGTTGCAAGGTCAGTATCCCCCCTCCCCTTGCTTTATCGGTTCTCCCCTCCCCGCTTTCTCCCAGAGCCCCCTCCCCCTGCCCTGCTGCGTGTTCCCCGAGGCTCCTGTCTGTCCAGCAGCTAGTGGATGGTGGCAGGTGCTATGTGGGTTACTGGGAGCCGATGAAACTCCAAGGACCCCCTTACTCTCTGCTCACATTGCCCTCCTCCCCTGAAGGGCTGGGAAGGGAGAAGAAAAGAAACAACCCTATCTTTTCAAACCCTGGAGGTCTGCATGGAGACAAAAGGCTCAAAGAGCGAGGCTTGGGGCAACAGGCAGAGAAGTCCACCCACTGAGTGCTTCTC
>SJYT01078462.1:244288-362212 GCA_006410635.1 Cephalophus harveyi
CCGCCCCCCCACCCACCCCGCCCCATCAGCCACAGAAGCAAACCTCCAGTGCAGGGAGTTTCAGAGGGTCCCTAAGCTGCCACAGAGCATTCATGGGGAGCGTCTTCAGGGAGGAAGGTGGGTGGGTGCCCCTGCAAGGTCCTTGGAGTGGACACCGCTGAGCTGCTGTCCAGAGCCCGACTTCCGGGGGTGCTGTGCACTTGGGCAGGTCAGGAAGTATCATTTAGACTCAATTTCCTCTTCTGGGCCATAGAACTGACCCGCCTTACAATCTGAGAGTTGTTCTAGCCTTCACCTGAGAACACATAGTAAAAAGGCTTTGAAAACCACCAGGTGCATCTTGAACCATTGGAGCCCAGTCTCTGGTTACAGGAACCCCCCCATATCACAATCCAGGGGCTCATGAACTCATTTCTCAAGCCCTCTCCTTAGCTTCTTTCCACCTCTTCCATGCCAACCCTGCCCCACCCTGTGATACCTGCATCCCTCCCCTCGTTTTACTCAGCCCCTCAAATTTTCTCAAGGCCCCTAGCCTAGCTAAAGTGATTCATTTAGACCATGACGAAATGTTCAGAAGTGGGCCCAAGCTGAGTGGTGGAGTCGGACCCATGGTGTGTATGCCGTTTACCTTTCCCTGCTGAGGACCGTGCCGACCCTCAGAGAGCCCCGCAGGAAAGCGGCTATGACCACAGTGAAGAGAGGGTCTTTCCCCACTTCTTGCCATCCTTCTCATCCCACCTAGCCCCCCCCTCATCCTGTTCATCCATTCACATCTGGCCATGCAAGCAATCATCAGAGGATGGCATTAGGGGAGGGGGAGACGGAAGGAAATGAATTATATGGGAAATTGTTTGACAGAAGAGGAGAAAGCTTTTACGGTGAGAAGATTCAGGGATGCAGTATTCACCGTAGTGATACAGAGCGCCATGGTGATGAACCACAAACAGGAAAATGAAGCAAAAATAGAAAGAAAGGGAAGCCAGTGGAAGGCTCCAGGTTCAATTAGTAATTCAGCGTATGCTCATTGAACCCCTGACCAAGGCATATGTACAGATCTCGAAGAATGTCGGAAAACTAGCAAAGGACATAAATAGTGAAAGGGACGTGTGAGAGGCTGGAGGTAGGCAGAGGACAACTTGCGGGGGACTTTAAGTGACTTAGCGTGACAGCTCATTGCAATCACTGATATCTGTATTCTCGGCTGGAGAGGGAACTTTTGAAACAGGGATTGGTTGCTAAGGACTTAGAACTCCACTGAAGGTGCACCCCAGGGATGGAGGGAGCACAAAACTGACCAGAAGCAAACAAATCCCTGCCTGCTTCTGAGCAGGGGACTAGGAGCAAAGGCTCCACCTGCTGACTCAGAGCTGAGCATCCTCACCGCGCTCTGTGCTCTGTGATCCGCTGTGCATGTGGGGCAGGGTCTCCATGCCACCTCTCTTCTCTACGTTGCTCCCACCCCATCACCCTTCTCGTTGGGTGCAGGGCAATGGGTCAAGGCCAGTGTTGTAGATGGTAGAATCCTGGAATATTCCAAGACTTGGATTAGTGTGGTCTTCAGTATAGGTGTCTGACTCTTGTACGCTAAGGACTGTATTAGAGAAAAAAGGCCATGCTCTCGGGGCATTTATCTTATGCATCTATGTGTGTGTGTGTGTGTGTGTGTGTGTGTGTGTTGCTTTTTCCTCCTCCATGGCTAGCCTGCCCTAGAACAGAGAGCTACCTTATTTCTCTGGAATACGCCCAGGTTATGCTCCCCTCATCTAGAAGGATTTCCACCCGTGAGGAACACTTAGCTTTAAGAGACATTCCAACCTGTTTTGTTACTCAGTATTCGAATGGTCCAGAAGGATCCAGAAAAGAGAATTTCGTTCCTTCTCAGCATTTTCTGCCATGCTGACGTGTTTCTCTGCTCCCCCTCTCGCAAACAAATGGATTGCATGTCCCCCTCTTGCGTTAATATGTAGTACCGCAGGACTCCTGCCATGATAACTAAGGACTGGTGGATCCACCACCATCCCTCATGCCCTCCCTCATAGGCAAGTGTGCCGGGGACGCACTCAGCGGCCCGGTGGCTGTTCATTTCCCATCGCTGGTCCGTTGTCTTTTATCTCCTGGGTGAGGAGTCAGATTCGATGGTATCAGTAGTCTGGGGAAGGTCGGCTGATTCATGCCGGCGAACCCCACAGTGACCATCAAATCATCTTAATAGAGAAGAGGGGAGTAAGTCAGCTCTGTGCATCAGAAGAAACAGTTGCAGTGGGAGAGAGGATATGTTCCTCCCTGCTGAGGATGAGAGAGAGCTCATTAAACCCAGCCTCTCAGCAGTTAGCATTTCTATGGTACCTGTGTCTAAATACAGAAGGTTGGTTTGATTTTAGGGGACCGGGATAAAGACCTTACAAACGCATAGGATATATAGGTAAAACCATACTTAGGTCGGGAGCAGACGAGTGACCCTGTCGTTGGGACACGAGTGGATCCTTGAACCTAAGTCGACCCAAACCACCGTCTCTCTAGCACAATACCCATCTGGTAACTGAAGAGACTCAGTGACGAAGTTAGAAACTAATGACCAGATGGGTGTCGGAAAAGGTCTCACCGAAGAACCCCGTCGATTACAGGTCAACCTAGTTCTCAACATAGTACAGAGTCCACGGAAATTTCTCATCTGACTCTCAAACTTATGTACCCCTGAATGAGTCCACAAAAACCAGTTTACAAGACCAACTCAAATCTACCTCAGTAGAGATCCAATAGAAAGGAAGATATACGTTCCTAGAAACGTACCTCTTAGGATAGTGAAGTTACGTTTTCCGAAATTACAGTAAAGGAAAAAGAGTCGACATAAAAGGGAATAAAGTCCATATTAACTACTCATTTTAACATTCTATAAATTTGACACGTAGTACCACTAATCTATGGACATGTGTTCCACCTCCCGAAGGGTCCACTTCACCATTTCTTGGGTGGTCGGTTATGTCCTCTGTGTTCTCTACCTCAAAGTTAGGGACCCAACCCTTCTAGGGGACCTCTTCCTTTACCGTGGGGTGAGGTTATAAAAACGGACCCTTTAGGGTACCTGGCCGGACCACCCTATGTCGGATACCCCAGTGTTTCTCAGCCTGTACTGACTTCACTGAATCGTGTGTGTGTGTGCGTGTATGGGACACCTTCCTAAAGGGTAGGAGACATAGGTCCTACGTGCGTACGTCTCCGGGGGTCGATTACTCCTTTCTACTCTCCAGTCGGACGAAGACCGGTCAGTCGTCCTGTCCGAGACACGTAACAGGGCTCTCGGACTTGACCACTTACCTCCAGAAAGGACCAGGTCGGTCGTCTCCCCTCGACTACGGGTCGTAAAGGGGTCCGTCCAGGGTCGTAGTCCGATGCAGATCTTACTGTCTTAGATCACCCCAGAGAGAGGAAGCCCTCGGGGCCAGCTGGTTACAGTCTGACTCATCAAGAGAGGTCAGATATCAAAGGTCTGGCCTCCTCCAGTATACAGAACCTCGCTCGCTAATATCTCAGAGATACATAGATGAATGCCGGTTAACTTTACAGATCAAACAGAGCGTGGGCACCTGCATTCATATTACTGCGGGAGGGCCTAAGCTTTAGTTTTATAATAAAGCCTGCAGACTTCAGGGCTTCCCTGGTGACTCAAACGATAAAGCATCCACCTGCAATGCAGGAGACCCAGGTTCAACCCCTGGGTTAGGAAGATCCTGGAGGAGGGCGCAGTAACCCACTCCAGTATTCTTGCCTGGAAAATCCCATGGTCAGAGGAGCCTGGCAGGCTGCAGTCCATGGGATCGCAAAGAATCAAACACAGCTGAGTGACAAGTACTCCCACTTCTGCTTCTGCAGACTTCAACTAATTAGAGGGTAGTCTGGTGGTCAAAGAAAAAAGGTTGTTCTACAGAGAAGTGTTTATTGGCTTAGGGGCTTAGGCCCCAGGGTACTAGCTTCCCCAGCCAAGACACGGTGGGGATGCTGGATCTCTGAATCAGAGATCCAATGTGAGCATCCTGCCCCAACCCCCACTCAACCTATGCCAACTGACTTCCCAGCACAGCAGAGGGGCGCGTGTCCCAGGGCTGGGCTGCGGCCAGGACAGTACAGGGTCTGGGCTGGTTCAGCCTCCTCCCCCAAACCATCGGAGGGTAAAGTGAATGTCTCTGGCTGCTTTCTGCCTTAACGGTGGCTTGTTTTTCATTTCTTTTAGAAGTGAAAACCACAACTCTGCCCCCTGGGAAAGGTTGGTATGTTTACTTTCCAGGCAGCTGCTGCCTTGGGCTGGGGGGCACAAGACTCATCGCCTTCTTGTAAGATGCATTCTCTTCTGCGCTAACCCCAGGAGGCAGCCCGGTGGGGACCGCCTGACCTCGGGCCGGCCCTGTGTCAATTCAGATTAACCATCCCCAAGGACATCGATTCTCCCCGGGTGCCTCCCCTGCAAAGTCTAACTTGTCTTTGCTGGCAGCACTAATGGGGACCTGTCAGTGCCCGGAATAGCTCCATGTCTGGGCCCTTCTGTAGCAGGCCCGCCTCCTTTGCACATGATGCTCTAATGCAATGATCTTCCTGGACCTTGGCCTTGCATGCTGGCCTCTGCTTACCCCATTCTCTCTTTTTCTAACTTGGAACTGGAAGGGAAGTGGCAGGAGGAAGGGGTCAGGGGAAGGAAGGGGAGGTTCTTGGGTGAGTCACTTGGCTAGGAATAAAAACTCATCTGGGGGCTTTCATTCCAACCAGACATTTCTGATGGATAAATTGACACTCGTCACAGCTCTCCGGGACACTGACAGTCCTGGTAATTAGTCTCTTTAGGCCTCCAGAGCTCGCTAATGAGACTGAGGAAGTAAGACCTTCCACACCGAGTGCAGGCGCTGCTGGACAGAGCACACAGACCTCCTCTGTGCGGCCGCATCACCGAGCAGACGGGCTGAGCTGTTCCTCTGGCCAGCACGGGTTCTAAGAGGGCCTCGCGCCCGGAGCCGGGTATCCACAACTGCCTGGACAGCAGGTCCAGGTTCCCCTCCTCTCGTGGGGATCTTCCTGTGCCGATCAGTGTGGGTAGGCCTGGGGTCCCCACCTTGACCGGTACCTGAGCTGGGCAGGCCCCGCAGCCTCACTCTCTGCTCTCTTCTCTGGAGATGTGAGCAGCCCACAAAGCCACAGCTCCAAGTCCATGAAAAGAAAATTGTATTTGGAGACAGAAATCAAGGGACCTTGGGGACATCACTTATGAGTGAGTTTCCACACATTAGAGCAGGAGATAACAGCCTTCATCTCCTACAAGAGGGGCTTCAAGGGGCCAGAACCCATTTCCAGGTGCAAACACTCCACCTGGAATCCTGACCCATGTGGCCTTACCTCTGGGTATATCTTCCCTCAACCACACGAATTTTCAGTGACTTGTATTGGGAATTGTTAGAAAAATGGAGGAAAGGTGTTTGAAAGAAGGCAAAGTAGAAGAATGTTTTGCTTTGTTTTCAGGTTGGTTTGTACTTTTCTTTTTCAACTAGAATTGTAAGAAAAAGAAAAACACAGACACAAAGTAGGTATAGACACGTCAGCATGGGTCACTGTTCTGGCCTCTTCCTTCCTTCAACTAATGTTTGTTAAGTACCTGCTGAGGTACTGGGCACAGATCCTGCCCTTATGGAGCTCACAGCATGGAGGAGGAGACACATGTGAGACACATGAAGGGAACTAGGATGGGTGTGTATTTTAATAGTGGGATGTGTATGGTGTGGTAGAAGGGAACAAAGCAAGTCAAGGAAGGCTGCCTGGAAGAGGTGGCTGAAGCCAGAACAGAACCTGGAACAAGGAGTAAAAGTGAGTCTAGTGAAGAGTATTTCAGGCAGAAAGGGTGATGGTGGGGAGGAAGGAGAATAGGCTGGAAGGCACACACTCGTGCATACGCGTGTGTGTGTTGCTGGTGTTGTGTGGAGTGGGAGCAGGGAGAGCCCGAGGCACGCGTGTCCAGGAGTGAGGCTAAGGAGTCAGAGCAAGCCTCAGCTACGGAGCAGCTGAGAGGTCTCCTAAAGGCCCAAGGAATCGAATCCATTAGTGGTCTGGTCAGCTTGGAGTCACAGAAACATCGGCCTGCAGTTGGCATAAGGAGTCAACCCAGAAAGTCCAGGGTGGGTGGTGGACAGCTGGTGCGTGGACTCTGAGAGGATGCGGGGAGACCCCGCCTCAGGTTTCTCCAGGAACCACCACTGTTTCCTTCTCCAGGACAGCTGTGTCCAGAGAGATGCTGGGTGGGGAGCAGGAAGGGATGGGGAGGCGACGTCCTGATGGATGTGGCAGTGTCCAGGGGAGTACCAGCCCCACGGACAAACCTGGGAAAGGAGGGCAGCTACAGAACATCATACTCCGAGCGCCCTCCCCGCCACCTCACACCCAGCAGGCATTTCCTCTCTTCTCTGGCAGGCGTTCTCTGATACGGGGGATCAGGGCCCTCCCCACAGGCTCCCTCTGTGCATCTCAGTAGGCAGCAGAGCATCCAGGAGCCCCAGGGGAGCAGGAAGAGTCAGAACACAACACGCACCCCAGATACCTGCCACACCGCGGCTGTTGCCAGGTGCCCGGCGTGTTTGCCAGCTCCCAGCCGCCTCCCGCGGGGCGCTGCAGACTCCCTGGCCAGCAGACAAGGCTTCTGACTTTTCTTGCCTGGCCAGGTCCCTGCTGGGCTGTCTGCCTGGTGTGTGCGTCCTCCATCCACCTCCCTGGAGACGTGCGGTCCCCGCAGCCCAGAGGAGTGGAGGGCGGCAGGGGCAGAGAGCGTCTCCATGCGGGAACTGGCATCGTCCCCCTTCTCCTACCAGGAGCCAGAACAGGAGGGCCATGCTGGGATGAGTGGGGAGTGAGTTTCAAAGCTGTGTGAGCCAGTGTTCAGGAGAGAAAAGAGGTGAGAGAGAAAGGAAGCCCTGTGTGAATAGATATCTGTGTGTCCAGACGCGTGAGCAAAGTGAGCAGAACACACTTGGAATCATGCGCAGCGTGCCTGGGGGAGGGGCGTGCAGCCACCAACCCTCCCATCATACTTGGAACCTGGCTCCCAGGAACACAGAACAAACTCCGCGTCTCAGAGGTGGCCTCGGGCAAAGGTAGAGCTCTCCTTCCAAGAATATTGGGTTGTGCCAGAGTGGAAGGGCGTCCTCTCTGGGGGCGAATTCTCTCCTGAGATTCCAAAGAATGTGTATAGAGTCAGCAGTGATTGAACATAAAAGCTGAGGTTTCTGGTGATGATCTCTATAGAAACGGGAGTTAGATTTTAGAAGATGCAACCAATTTGTGATCAATGGTCAAGGATAAGCAAATCTGAAATTGAATTAAAAGTCATCCAGAGCTTTGGAGGTTTGCAGGGGTGCCCCTTTTGTCACGGGTATGAAGCTTTGTGTCACCCAGACATTCACCTCCCTGATGGGGAGCAGACGAGTCATCTCTTGTCCTTCTCCTCGGGAGAACTCACTCTGCCAAGGAGTTCTGGCCTCAGGAGCACTGTGGTTGGGGAGGAAGAAGATTTCTTGTATCCTTCTAGGTTCTTCTGGCTGGCTTAATAATTAAATTGACAAGAAACAGAGTAACAGGAGAAAATAAAATACAAATTTAATGATACATATATACATGAATGGAGAAGGAAATGGCAACCCATTCCAGTACTCTTGCCTGGAGAGTCCCATGGGTGGAGGAGCCTGGTGGGCTGCCGTCTATGGGGTCACACAGAGTCGGACACAACTGAAGCGACTTAGCAGCAGCAGCATATACATGAAAGGGGTTTCCCTGGTGGCTCAGTGGTAAAAAATCCACCTGCAGTGCAGGAGACAAAGGAGATTCGGATTTGATCCTTGGATCAAGAAGATCCCTTGGAGGCTGCTGCTGCTGCTAAGTCGCTTCAGTCGTGTCCAACTCTGTGCGACCCCATAGACGGCAGCCTACCAGGCTCCGCTGTCAATGGGACTCTCCAGGCAAGAACACTGGAGTGGGTTGCCATTTCCTTCTCCAATGCATGAAAGTGAAAAGGGAAAGTGAAGTCGCTCAGTCGTGTCCGACTCTTCGCGACCCCATGGGCTGCAGCCCACCAGGCTCCTCCACCCATGGGATTTTCCAGGCAAGAGTACTGGAGTGGGGTGCCATTGCCTTCTCCATCCCTTGGAGGAGGGCATGGCAACACACTCCAGTGTTCTTGCTTGGAGAATCCCCATGGACAGAGGCGCCTGGTGGGCTACCGTCCATGTGGTTGCAAAGAGGCAGACATGACTGAGCAATTGAGCTCACACGTACATGGAAGAGACAAGGAAAACTCATGCACTCACTGAAATGTCCCAAACCTTCACCGTAAATACCGTCTTCAGCTGAAGACAGAAGAGGATGCTGGGGACAGGGTGTTAGGACTTCAAAGGGAGAGGAGGCAATTCACATGGCAATGGAAATGCTGCTGTGGGGTGGCAGGTATTGGTGGGCAGGCAGAGATGGACACAGAGGGGGAGGATAACAGACAGATTCTGCAGGTTCCTGCCTGTCGCCACAGCCAGTTCACACTGTGGTTTCCTGTGCTGACAGCTCCCTTCCTGGAACGGGTCCTCCTTCTACATTCTTTACCCCGTCAGGTGTTGTTCTTGTTCAGTGGCTCAGTCTTGTCCAACTTTTTACGACCTCATGGACCTCATGGACCTCATGGACAGAGAAGCACATCAGGCTTCTCTGTCGCTCACCATCTCCCAGAGTTTGCTCAAACTCAAGTCCATTGAGTCAATGATGCCATCCAATCATCTCATCCTCTGTCGTGCCCTTCTCCTGCTGCCTTCAATCTTTCCCAGCATCAGGGTCTCTTCCAGTGAGTCAGCTCTTCACATCAGATGGCCAAAGTATTGGAGCTTCAGCTTTAGCCTCAGTCTTTCCAATGAATATTCAGGGTTGATTTCCTTTAGGGTGGACTGGTTGGATCTCCTTGCAGTCCAAGGGACGCTCAAGAGTCTTCTGCAACATGACAATTTGAAAGTGTCAATTCTTTGGTGCTCAGTCGTCTTTATGGTCCAACTCTCACATCCGTATATGACTAATGGAAAAACCATAGCTTACACCATGCGGACCTTTGTCAGCAAAATGATGTCTCTGCTTTCTAATATCCTGTCTAGGTTCATAGCTTTTCTTCCAAGGAAGATCAAAGCTTTTTCCTCAGTCTTGAGCCTTGACTGTTCTCAATTGAAAATAATCTGTGTGCCAAAGAGATACTTTAGGGTGGCGAGTCACAACCCTTCACTGAGAAGCAGCACCAGAGACACAGACGCTGGATGACCTGGTGCATTTCAGACTCACAGCTGTTCAGGGGTAGGCTTAGGTTAGAACAAGAGTTTTGTTCCAAAGGCCTAAGAAAGAAATCATATGGGCATTGCTTCCAGGCTAGGAGTTCTAAGACTTGAGAACATAATTCCATATGGCATTAGGGAGCCTTGCTTGATGGTAAACTGTATTAGCCAGAGTTGTCTCCGTGTCCAGCGTCCGAGTCAGGCAAGCAGGTCTAGCTTTATCCCTTCAACCTGGTGAGGATGTGGACTTAGAGGGGGCACCAGCTTCAAATGCCTCTGCTAAGTCCAGTGATAGCGTCACCGACTCAATGGACACGGATTTGAGCAAACTCCAGGGCGACGGTACAGAGGACACTGATGTGCTGCAGTCCATGGGGTGGCAAAGAGCTGGACCCGACTGAGCAACTGAAGATCAGCAACAGCACGGTCCAGTGCAACAGAGGCTGCCAGAGCAAGCGCGCTGAGACGCCCTGCTCCATCCGGCGCCTAATTCATCCGGGCGTCCAAACGCGTGTGCACTGCTCATGAATCCTAACTACATTTGTCATTGGAGTTCATGGTCATGGGGCTCAGGGAGCCGGAAAGCTGAAATGATGGGGAAGCTGCTGGGGAGTGTTATGACCTCATAGTTACCTTGCCTCCTGAATCTGGCTCCATCTCCATGAGTATCTGTGTGCAGGCCAGGCTGCTGTGTGCCTCTTAGAGAAAAGCGCCATCCATCTCCCCTCGACAGACACATGCCGTGGCACGCTCTGCATTCCTCTGTCCCTGGAAATCCTCCTGGGTGCACAGCCAGAAGCCACCTGTCTCTTGGCTTGATCCCACGTCATGGCAGCTGGTTTTGACCTTCTGAGCCTGTGGAACTTGAGGGAGGTCTGCTCTTAGCTAGGTCTAGATGGGGGAGAGGCCAAGAGCACTGCCCTGAAATAGAGTGAATGACAGAAGGAACGCCAAGGCTGCTGCAGCATCTACAGGGGGACGGCCAGTGTGTCCACCCAGTGCTTTCCTGCAGGACAGGTGGAGTGGCTGAAGGGCCACGTGGATGTCTGAGGCGGGCAGTACTCAGAGGGGTTGGACGATGATGTAGACGATATAGGGATGTCGCTTTACCGAAGCTCTGGGTAGGGTGTTCATGAATCCACCACCTTCCTCTTGAACCTGCCCCCTGAGCCAGGGCCTCAGCGTGTTCTGATGGCAGGGGAGTAGCGGCCACCTGCACACTGAAAGCCACACCTCTCAGCCCCTCCCTGCACGGGCGGACTCCCCCTCACCTAGCCGTGTCCTCGGGGTCAGGCTGTGGAGGGCTCATTCCCCACACAGTCCCAGTGTGTGGACCGGGGGCGCTGGAGGCTCCCGGCAGGAGAGGCACCTCTGGGAGGCAGGGGCCAGGCTTATGGCAGGTGTGTTCTCTCCGCAGGCCCGGGTGCGGTCAGCGAAGTGAGCAATGGGACGGCGTCGAGGAGGGCGGGCTGCCTCTGGCTGCTACCTCTCCTGGTCTTGCACCTGCTCCTCAAATTTTGATGTGAGAGCCGCGTCCCCGACGGGGAGGAGCCGCCGCACCGCCAACACGTCCGCGCTGGCGACCGGCAGCGACAAGGCGAGCGCCCCTGTTCTAAAGCAGACACGACCCCACCAAATTCAGACCACAGAGCCGAAGGGGACACAAATTCGAGGGAGGGGAACAAAGAATGCTCTGGGGAAACGAATTGAACGAGGACACTGGAAATCACCGTGCAGATATCTAGGTACCGCCGAGTTTTCTTTTTCCGAATGGGAAGAATGCCCGTGGCTCTGGACCCACCCGTAAGCTGCATGGCGTGACCTCTGTTACCAGGCGGGCAGGGGCTCAGCTGCTCTGCCCACCACCGTGCCCCCCCACCAAGGAAAATTCTGGAGTTCGGCCACCCCAAATTCAATCATTCTGTAGAGAAGAACTCAGAGGGAGGCGAGCGGGCCCGTTCCTGGACTGTGTCCCTATTTTGTGTGTGTGATGAAACGCAGCATCAAAAAGATGAATAAAAAGGAAAAAACAAGACAGCCTGACAGCTACAACAATCCCACAATCAACAGTCACAAAAGATATTCTTAAATGTTCTTTTTTTTTTTTTTTTCCATTTTACTACATGGACATCATGGATAATAAGGGATTCTGGTTCATTATTAATATTATTAATTATATTTTCTGATATGAGTCTAAAACTTAGTGCAAAAACAAGACAAAACTAAAAAAAAAAAAGTACACAGATGAAAGGGGTAGAGGGAAATGTATTTGTGAAAGGTTAGATGTGAATAGTGTACTTCTTACCTAGGTTTACAACTGGTGGACCACACACCAGGCATTGACCGCCTGGTGAGGATTTGGCAAATCCACCAAAAAAGACCCACATGCAATTTAACCAACATCTCCACCAGCGCTACAGATTTCTTTTTATTCTGTGCATTTAATGCAGACAATACTATGCTTCTACATGCTGTTTAGAAACGGAAGGGTGACCTGCACTGTATCTTGAGTTTGCTGACAATACTTCTTTTGATGACATATATTATACAGTATATATATATATATATATATACATATATTTTTTTTGTTAGAGTTCTAGCCATTTTCTTTCTCAGCAGGGTCCTTTCTCAAACATTACTGCATGCTGTATATGGCGTTAGCTGTGTGTTGCTCTTCTAAAAGATGATAGAGTTTACTGGTAATTGTGTAATCAGCTCCTGCCTTTTTATTTTCTTGGGTTATTCACATGTCAGAGACATTTCTAAAACGCGAAAAGAGAAACAAACCACTAACACCAGGCGCAGCATCTTTTCCAGGGGCGGCTCTCGGATGCGAGGGCTGATGCGGGAGGCCCGGCTTCTCCAGCAAGAGCCCCGGGTGTGGACAGACAGCAAGCAGCCGAACCAACTCTGCAGTCAGTAACCACTCGCTTTAGCCCGTCATGGGAATCTAGGATGCCTTTGTGACCGCTGGAGAATCGAATCCTCTTGGTTTATTTTATTTAATTTCCCACCTTTGTGTGCGTGTGTATGAAAGAGAAGAAAAGGCAGTTTTTAGGTAAACTTTTCTTCGTCCCCCGAAGTCTGGGAACCGGAGGGGCCTCGGGGAGGGGTCCTGATGTGGTGAGGGAAGGTGGGATTGGGGGCTGGGAGGGAAGGGTTGTCTCTGACTTGACATTAAAGAGTGTTCCATGTCCCTCTTCACCTGGTGTGGTACCTCATTGTCAAGCAGCGGGTGTGGGGCAGCAGAGCCTGCCTGGCTCAGGCGTGAAGGAGGGGTCGGGCTCCTGACTCAGGCTCTCTGGCCCCCTTGGGGGTGGAGTGGGGCTCCCCGTGGCGTGGGCTCTGACCGCAGGGAGGGGTTCTGGAAAACACTCCTCCATTACAAGCAGGGGAGGTGAGGCTCTGGCGACCACACCTCCAGTGCCTTCAGGAGGACCTGCTGTGTCCACAGCTCCCCTGGTAACCCGGATGGCAGGTCCAGGGACAGCTTTCACACGTGATTACTTCCGGGTGCAGAGTGCAGCCACCGCCCCCCAAACCTCTGAAACATTGTACGTATTGACAAATCCCAAGCCCCATCGGCCAGCATGTCGGGGACGCTCCACCCAAGCCTGCCTCCCAAACCTTGCCTCTAGTGACAAATTAAGAGAAAAGGTAGGTGTTAATGCAGAATAGTTTTCAAATAAGTCTAACCTGTTCTGATTCTGGGAATTCAATAAGCAGCTGAAGAGTCGCGGAAAGGCAGAAATGAGGTCGGAGCTGAACCACACAGGGCTTACCATGCTGTGTCCCTGGGGGCCACTCCCTCCCCAGAGGAGGAAGTGTCGGAAAGCAGTAGTTTCATTTCCAGCGGCTCCTGGCAGCTTTGAGAAAAGCTTGTTGACTTCACATTTCTTTTTTAAAAAAGAATTCTTTTTTTCTTTTCATTTTCTTTCCCTTTGGTTTATCACAGGATCTTCAACACAGTCCCATGTGCTCTACAGTAGGACCTTGTTGTTTATCCGTTCTAAATGTAACGCTTTTGCATCTCTTAACCCCAAACTCAGTCCGCCCCTCTCCCACCCACCCCGCGTCATGTTTCTCTGTGCCTTTTCTGACCTTCCACCTCCACCAGCAGGTGTCAGATGCTCCAGCTTCTTCCTGGCAGCGTGGCCTGAAAAAGTCTGACCAAGCCTCGCAGATCTGGGCTGGCCTGCGTTCATTCTACCCCCTGTCTCGAAACCGCTAGAGGCAAGGGGCTTGTCTCCTTACAGTGAGAGTGGGTGAGATACACTAGCTTCCATGTGGCCAGAGCTTCTGGAGACACGCAGGACCAGAGGAATTCCATGCAGATTGTGCGTCACAGGAATAGAGCAGGAAAAAGGCAGATAATTTCCATACTTCTCAACTTGAGCCCAGAACCGCTCTGAATAAAATGTACCAGGCCACTTTGCAGACAGCCTTCTCAGACCTTGCCGGGATGAGAGCACAGCGTGACAGGTAACCTCCACGTGATTCAGAGCTTTCTCGTGCAGATTTACTAAGCTTGATTTACTTCACCCATCACCATCCTCCCAGGAAGGATTCTATCTGTCATGACCAGCTCTGTAAAGTGACGTCGATGAGGAAGCTTTCATTTATCTAGTCGCCATTTCCATAGCCCTTCTTTTCTCAAGACTCTTTAGAGCTGTGGTCATTCCCAAGCGTGTGTCTGGTAGAGCCAGCTTGGCCGTGACCACTGGGCTTGGCAGCTGGGAGAGCTCCCTGCCCTGCCTCCAGAGCGTCTCTTCTCTTCTTCTGTTTAGTGCAACACACAAGTCGGGAGCTGCTGAATTTCAGTCTTTTTTAAAGGGTGCGTATGAGGCAGGGCCTTCAGCCAGGCTCAGAGTTCAGTCCAGGAGGATGTGGTTTTGATAGGAGCTCATGGGGTGATTCCCTAGCTTCTCTTCTCAGGAAAGAAGCTTGGAAAGAAGTGCTCACTAGAGCAAGTGAAGAAGGATCCTGAATAGCCTGTGTGGATGTTTTTCACGGTGCAGGTGCCAGTGGATGACCGTCACTGCCTGCCCGGATTTCAGACGTACAGGGCCCCTTTGGAACGCAAGTTGTGGTCATGCTTCAGGATTCAGGCACCACCTCTAACCTTAGGTTGTCCTTTGGGGAAACCGTGATTGTGGTTTTGCAGATTTTATCCTATAATAGTGTGTGTGTGTCGGGGGAGCTGCTAACAGTGGGGTTCAAACCCTTATCGCTCTAACGACATGCTCGCAGAGAAACCCATTCGTCTTTCAACAGAATATCTGCTCCTTTCCAACCTCACAAGTGCAAGCTGCTCTTGAGTTCCTGCCGTGAACTCTCTCCCCATCAATGCTTCTACACAATTGGTTTAGATGTCTAACGTGTTATAGAACTGGTCCAAGGATGTCTGTCTGACAAATGGGATGTGCTGAGCTGGAGCTGTCTTTGCCATCGATGAACCACAAATGTTTGCTTCTGTTGCTATGGATGGTGATAATGATGGTGATGATGAAACACAGTTATTGTTCTTCAAGCTGGAAAGACGTTCACAAGTGAATGGACCCTGGAATCTGACGGAGGTCCAGGACACTTCACTGGACTGACCCTGTCTTAACCTTGTACCTCTGGACCCTGAGTTCAGAAGGGAAAACAGTCTCACTAATTAATCCCAAGAAGGTCCCTCTACTGTGTGGGTTTGTTTAGTAAAAGTGTAGCATCTGGGAACAGCAAATCGCCCCCAGTTTTTTTTTTTTTTTAATTCTTATGAGGATAAACATTGGAGGAACTTTTCATTAGAGCAGAGAAGTCTCTGCAGGTGGATAGAAGTGGCTGAGGGGTGAGGTCTGCCCCATGAGCCTGCCGGCTGCCCTGATACTGCTCGCTGAGTGCATATGCACACGACAATCACCAAACAGCTGAGACTCGAGAGTGTCTGTATCTTTGTGAGGCACTAATACTACCCCCTCAAAAATAAATGTTTGGTTTTTTTTTTTTACTATTTATTTTTTTTTTAATTTTATTTTTACTTTATTTTACTTTACAATACCGTATTGGTTTTGCCATACATTGACATGAATCCACCATGGGTGTATATTAGCTCCCAATCCCGAATCCCCCTCCCACCTCCCACCCCACATCATCTCTCTGGCTCATCCCTGTGCACCAGCTCCAAGCTATTACTATTTATTTGGTTCCGCTGGATCTTAGTTGCAGCAAGCACTCTCCTTTTACTGCAGCATATGGAATCTAGTTCCCTGACCGGGGATGGAACCCAGGCGCCCTGCATTGGGAGCACAGAGTCTTAGCCACTGGACCACCAGGGAAGTCCCTTAACGTTTATTTTAAACCAAACCCCAGAACTAATTTTGTTGCAAGCTTACTCCTTGGGCTTTGAGGACATGGAAGCATCTCCTTTGTCATTCCCATTGTGGCTGAGTCAGGCTGTCCAAGAGCATCGGTGCTCACCCCTCTCGGCACTTACTTCCGGCCATATTTCCAGGAGTGCCCAGCTCTGTCTTCCGCCAAGACAATGTGTGCAAGTCAGTAGCGCTGTGATATATGAGTAACAGAGCTCTGAGATCTCTGCTCCTTCATGCTCACGTGCCTCCCACAACGCCCATCTTCTCACATCAGGTCCATATCATGGGATGAGAGCAACCTGGCTTTCTGCAAAAAGACTACCCCTAATTCCTGAGCATTCTGTGAAGGTCATTTCTTACAGTGTGTATCTGATGCACTGGGGGCATGAACCTTTATGTAGGAAACATGGTTTGGCTTTAGTTGTTTGCATGTTGATTTTACCTCCATGCAAGCCTGCAAATCACCTAGATACTTGCTTCTGGCATGTTACATGATTGTGTGAGTAGATTTCCATTCTTTAGGCCTCATTAACATTATTTGAAAATGAAGTATTCCTCTGTCATCATATCTATTTGATTAGAACTTCCTAGAAGTGTAAATTGTCTAAAGTTCAGTTCAGTTCAGTCGCTCAGTTATATCCGACTCTTTGCGACCCCATGAATCGCAGCACGCCAGGCCTCCCTGTCCATCACCAACTCCCGGAGTTCACTCAGACTCACATCTGTCGAGTCAGTGATGCCATCCAGCCATCTCATCCTCTGTTGTCCCCTTCTCCTCCTGCCCCCAATCCCTCCCAGCGTCAGAATCTTTTCCAATGAGTCTATAGCTGTACACTTATCTGGCTTCTAATGAATCTGATTTTTGGAGTTTCTGAATATCACCATAGTAATTTGGGAAGGAACTGAGTTGTTAATCAGTAGAACTAGGTTTTAGCTCAGAGTCTAGCTAGGCTGGAACCCTTTAGTTAGACTCCTATTCTTTCTTATGTGTGATGGGTCATGATGGAAGATTGCTATTTTTTTTTCCTCACTTTAAATGAAATAATCAAGTATTTGGGGATTTTAATAAGATTTCTACAAGAAACATTTTTGGAAAGTTGCTTTTTTTATATACATAAGTGACAATTGAAGGTGTGACTCTGGGCAATTTTATAGCCAGTGCACTGTCTTTGTTCCCAGAATGGCTCATAGGAAGGGAAAACACATCAGAGCTGCCAGTTCTGCAGACTTTTAAAGTGGTTCCTCAAGGAGAATTTGAGGGATGGACATCATAACAGTTGGAAGGGAATGTTTTCTAATAAAAGACAGTGGCTTTTTCTGGGACGAGCAATGATGTTAGCCCCAAGCTATTGTTCAGTTTTGTTTTCTATATGACACACGGAAAACAAGGGGGAAATAAACTGCCAGATATCTTAAAGTTTGCAGAAGGAACTAGACAAAACTCTCAGAGTTCCCACTGTGTGTGTGTGTGTGTGTGCGTGCGTAAGTACCTGTGCATGTGTGTGGTGTTTACTGTAATTACTTAATTCTTCAAAACAGATGACATCTGTTATTCCCAAGATTCAGCTTTAAAATGGCAGGAAATAATAATGAAAAGAAGGTCTCCAGATGAGGTTTTTAATGATCACATCACATCCTCCTGAACAAGTATTCTCCTCAGGAGAAACATTGCTGCGGATCTCATTTGAAATATTTGTGTGTCATGGGCTCAATTCTTCACTCCCCACGCTCCCTACACCTTTCTTCTGACACCCTAGACCTTCTGTTTCATTTTCAAATCCACTCTGAAGAGCAGGAGGATGTAAAGGCAGCGGGCCCAGCTCGGACCAAGCTTCTTTCGGTTGTGGAGTTGAAGGGAGAACCAGGTGAAGTCAGACCTCTCGTGCTCATCAAGGGGGGAGAGCACAGGTTCACGTGTGGCCGAGGGGGTCCTTGCGTTCCCTGGGGAGGATGGAGGAGACAGGGAAGGAGAGTGGAATCAGTGATTCTGCCTGTCACCAATCCCACCTATTGCCACATCATTCCCTTCACCCACACCCACAGTTCTCATCTGTACTGGACCCCTCGGAAAGGGAGGCCGGCAGGAGCTGAAACGTACGGCAATAGATGTCATCTGTAAAATACAGAATCTTTTCCCTAAATGCCCATATTATAGTTTAAAAAGTGAGAATAGTGGAAATGAAAACGTGAAATAGAGAAGAAATCCAAAAGGCTAAACTTATCCTTTCTGTACACGGGAAGAAGTCTGCCTGTACAGATGGCAGGTGTGTTCCGTGCTGCTGATGGAAATCCTGGGGAGCAGAGGTGAGGCCCTGCCTCCCGGCTCCCCCAGCACGGTGAGCTCTGCTCCTCCACAGGTTCTTGATGACGTACAATCAGGGTTTGCATATTTAAAGTGGCATGTGGATTGCTTGTCAATTTCCCCTCACTGTTGTGAGGAATGGCTATAGGTGGAGTAAATGGAATATGAGACAGGCAGTGTGGGATGCACAGCGGGTCATTGTACCTTCCAGGGCCTTGATTTTCCAAGCGGGAAAATGAGCGTTGGCCAAGCTGCTGTCAGGAGTCCTCTCGAGGTCTGAAATCCTAAGCCGCCTTCTATATCCTCACATAGCTCACATCTGTTTCCAGAATTAAGACAAGGCCACGTTTGAAGCCAAGACAGCACCTTTGGACTGCCGTCGGGCAGCCGTCAGCCTCATGGTGCTGTATAGGAAACACCCCTTCCCCACTCACTGGGGAAGGACCTCCTTCTGTTGGGATGACATGAGATGGGAAGAAAGCCTGCCATTCTCTTACCTTTGGTTGTGAGGCTACTTGTGAAAGTCAGAAGAGAAAACACAGAGGTGCTCTCGAGAAGAAACCCCCAAAAGGTACGAATGCTCAAAATGCTCTAGAGAGTTTTGGATGCTGTGTGAACTATTTCAAACGCGCCAATGAACTCCTTGTTAAAAAAAACCCTACTGTGGGACTTCCTGGTGGTCCAGGTGTTAAGACTTCCCCTTCCAATGCAGGACATGTGGGTTCCATCCCTGGTTGGGGAGCCAGGATCCCACCCAAAAAAAACAAAACAGAAGCAATACTGTAACAAATTCAATGGAGACTTTAAAAAATGGCCCACATCAAGGAAACTTTTAAAAAAGAAAACCTGCTATGAAATTTCACCTTGGATTTACTTCTAAGTTGCTTAAATTTCTCAAATATACTTGAGAAGGGTTGTGTTCAACATGTTTTGACATGTAACGAAGTAAACAAAAAGACAAAGCAAAAAGCTGACCCAGGGAGCTGTGTGACCCAGCCATTTCTGGAATCACCCAGGGAGCTGTCCATAGGTTAGAGCCGGTTCTTTAGGAATGCAGACTCAAAGGCATCAGGCTCTCACTTCCAGACTTTCTGCCTCTCCTCAGTGTAGGTCTGACCGCTGTAGGGAAAGGCAAACGTGCTTGTGCTGTGTTTGTAACAGGGAGTGATTTTGTGATTTTGGCTCTTCCGTTACACCTAACAGCTCATAGCCCACAGTGAGCCAAGGAAATTAAATCGACACTGTTTTGTTGTGGTGGATGTTTTCTGTTAGGCCTAAGGTAGTCAGAACATTCTACTCAAAAAGAGCTTGCTTAATTCACCAAACACTCGAGTGTTAGGTTCCAAAATGTCAGAATAGTTCATCCCTCTCATTGGAATTTCTTCCCCATGTTCTGGATAGGGGATGCCTGTCTCCAAGGGTAAAACATCATCTACTAAGCATGCGATTGAGCCAATGTAAGCACAGCACGTGTGTGAGAGGGTCAGGCAAACCATTTGCCCAGCGCTGGCTCTGAACAAGGAAATCAATATTCCGTAGTGTAATTCACTAGTCAGAAGTAATCGCCCTCGATCATAGTGGCGCAAGGGCAGTAAATTCATTACAACCTGTTTGCTGCCACTTCTCTCATGAACCTCAATACTACTGTTTTAGAAATACTTCAGACACCCTGGCCTCCTGATCATTTTTGCATTAATATATGTCTTTTTCACAGCCACATATAGAATCATTTTTCCAAAACGTTGGCACACTCAGAGCGTCTATATTAATGCCTCATCATTCCTTGTCTTCAAAAGTATAAAAGAATAATCAATCAGGCAGAGTCCAAGGCATAGGATGATCTGAGCACCAGGACACTGGGGATCAGACTGGAATTTGTGAATAGAAGCTCGGAATGTTTCCATTAACAGATACTGCAGTGTTGAGGCGCATCCCTGAACCTTTGATGAAAAAGTCTTTCCAACTAAATAACCCAGCCCCCTGGATCACCCACAACTCTTTTAGTAGCATTTTTCTATGTATTTCCCTGTATCGCCTGTTCTTTCCCCCATTTTCTTCTTCCAGTGCAGCCCACCTTTGCAGTAAAAACCTAAGACGTAAGCTATCTGAGGAGGATCAGTTTCAAAAATCAGAAAGTGCTCTGTGTTGTCCTAAGACCCCTTTGTTTACACTAGGGGTTCAAAGTATCACTTTGATGAAAGAAATGTGATCAGTCTGGGCAACCCCCCAGGAGGGTGCATTAGGTGTTCAGTGCCCCGACGTACGTACACATCAGCCCAGATCATTGTCAAGGGCTTGGCTGGCCTCTGAGGCTGTTCTGTGTGGTAAGTTGCACTAGTGGATCCCAGTCACTAGGTTAATAGGAAAGTTGTCTATACTCAGGCACTTTTATTCAGCCTCAGCCACCTAATGAATAACCCATATTAGCCACATGAACAGAGCAAAGAACTCCAAGTTCCATCATTTCAAAAGTTCCATGAGTAATGATGTCAGCAACATGGCAGATAAGACATATTTGTCTCATCTCCCCATCTCCAGGACAACAGCTCAGCATCTATCCAAGGAAAAATGTGCCTGCATGAAGTTATATGCCTAGGGGCTTAGAGGAGATTTGCCCACTCATGCATTGCATGTTAGGCACATAGATCTCAGTCCTGGCTGTGGGCCCTGTGGTGGTCTGTGCATTGGGCCCAGCCCCTTTCAGCTGTGTTCCAGAGGAAACTTGAGCTTTAGGATCACCCATGGGAAAGCCAAAGGGAGGTGTCACACAGCTAGACTTTGCAGAATCAAGGGAAGGCCATAACCTGAGGAATATCTGCCCCATGAGAGAGCAAAGAGCATGGGACAGTCATATCTGCAGAAGGTCTTAGCCTCAGTATGCATAGCAGGGCCAGGCATTTCTCTCCCAGAGTCACTCAGTAAAGACAGGAGGAAGTGACTGCCACTTTAAATGTGAAGTTTGCAATGCAAAGCTTCAAGGGATGTGAAAAATCAACACACATGACCCCCCTAAATGATCATGATAATGCTCCAGTGATCCACCCCCAAGACATGGGATCTGTAATCTTCCCAGTAATTCAAATAACTGTTTTAAGGAAGCTGCTCACATTGGTTTTGGCAACAATTTTTTGTATATGACAGCAAAAACACAAGCAAGAAAAGCAAATGTAAGTAAGTGAGATGATGTTCCAAAGCTAAAAATCTGCAAAAAAAATTGGTCAGCACTATATATAAAATAGATAACTAACAAGGACCTAGTGTATAGCACAGGAAATTATATTCAATATTTTATAATAATCTAGACGGGAAATCTGAAAAGGAATATATATATGTATATATATATATTTTTCATATACATACATATAACTGGATCCTACTTGAAACTCACATGACATTTAATCAACTATACTTCAATAGAAGAAAGAAATAATCAACAAAATGAAAATATAGCTTACAGAATGGGAGAAAAAATTGCAAACCATGTATCTGATAAGGCTTTGAAATATATTAGCAATATATACAACTCAATCGCAGACAAAAATTACCTGATTTTTTAAAATGAGAAGAGGAACCAAATAGACATTTTTACAAAGAAGACATACAAATGGCCAACATGTACATGCAAATATGCTCAGTATAATTAATCATCTGGGAAATGCAAATGAACATCATGCTGAGAATCACCTCACACATGTTAGGATGGGTGTTATCAAAAGATAAGAGAACAAGTGTGGGCGAGGATGTGGGGAGAGGAAAGCCTTGTGATCTGTTGGGAGGAATATAAACTGGTGCAGTCACATTGAAATAACAATGTGGGGTTCCTCAAAAAATTGGAAATGTAACTACCATCAGTTCAGTTCAGTTGCTCAGTCGTGTCTGCCTCTTTGCGACCCCATGAATCGCAGCACGCCAGGCCTCCCTGTCCATCACCAACTCCCGAAATTCACTCAGACTCACATCCATTGAGTCAGTGATGCCATCCAGCCATCTCATCCTCTGTCGTCCCCTTCTCCTCCTGCCCCCAATCCCTCCCAGCATCAGAGTCTTTTCCAATGAGTCAACTCTTCTCATGAGGTGGCCAAAGTACTGGAGTTTCAACTACAGCATCATTCTCCGCAAAGAACATCCAAGGCTGATCTCCTTCAGAATGGACTGGTTGGATCTCCTACAGTCCTGCAATAGCTCTTGTTGGCCTGCATCCAGAGGAACGAAATCAGGGTGTTGAAGACATGTCTGCACCACCGTGGTCATCACAGTGTTACTCACAATAGCCAAGACTTGGAAACAACCGCAGTGTTCCTCTATGGCTGAATGGATAAAAAATGCTGTGATAATGCATATTGTATATATATCATAGATGTGCTGTGCTTAGTCACCCAGTCATGTCCGACTCTCCGCAACCCCAAGGATGGACTGTAGCCCACCAGGCCCCTCTGTCCATAGGATTCTCCAGGCAAGAATACTGGAGTGGGTTGCCATGCCCTCCTGCAGAGGATCTTCCCAACCCAGGGATCAAACCCAGGTCTCCCTCATTGCAGGAGGATTCTTTACTATCTGAGCCAATCAGGGAAGTCCATATCATACATATATAATGTATAATATATAGTGTGTTTGTATAAATATGTGTGTATATATATTTATATAGAATTCCCCACTTGAAATAAGAGAAGCCAGTCATCTGTGACACCGTGATTGGACCTTGAGGACATTGTGCTAAGCCACGGGACTTCCTTGGTAGTCCAGTGGTTAAGACTCTGAGGTCCCCAATGCAGGGACCCAGGTTCAGTCCCTGGTCAGGGAACTAGATCCCACATGCCACAACTAAAGATCCTGCCTAAGACCCAGCACCGTCAAATTAAGGAAATAAATAAATATGAAAAAATATGTTAAGTGAAATAAGTCAGCAGAGAAAGACAAATACTGTACAATAGCACCTAAATGTGGAATCTAACGAAGCCTAAACAAATGGAGAGTAAAACAGTGGTTCCCAGGTGCCAGTGGGCGAGATAAAGGGGATGTCGGTCTAAGGTACAGGCTCCCAGTGTGGGGGAGAATGGATACATGAATATGTATAGCTGAGTCCCTTAGCTGTTCACTTGACACTATCACGACATTGTTAACCAGTTATATCCCAATACAGAACAAAAAGTTTTTTGTTTTTTTTTTGAAGTACAAACTCCCCGAGATAATATAATGAGCAAGTTTGGGGAATTTAATGGACAGTGTGGTGACTGTAACTAACAATACTGTCTTTTATACTTGATTCTTCATCAGAGTCTTATACTTGGAAGTTGGAAATTGTGTGACCTGACGGAAGTGCTAACTAACCTCACTGTGGTCCTCATTTGGTAATAGATAAGTGTAACCCATTATCACAGTGTAATCCTTAAATTTACACGTTGTTATTTGTCATTTATAGCTCAATAAAGCTGGGGATTGGGACTTCCCTGGTGGTCCAGTGGTTAAGATTTCACCGTCCAGTGCAGGGCGTGAAGGTTTAATCCGTGGTCGGGGAACTAAGGTCACATATGCCTTGTGGCTGGAAAAACCAAAACATAAACAGAAGCAATATTGTAACAAATTCAATAAAGACTTTTAAAAATGGTCCACATTTTTTTAAAAGGCTATCTTTGCCTTAGAGCAGAAATCAGCAAACAAACAAACACAATTAAATTAAAAAAAAAAAAAAAATGGGCGTGTTCCTTAAGAGAATGAGAAGGTCATATTAAACCCCAGATGCCCAGTCGCTCCGTGCTCCCTGGTGTGAGAGACAACCAGCACAGGTTCAGTGAAAGTTTCCACTTCAACCCTTACATCAGACGAGAACTTACAAATCCCTTTCAGAACTTTAGGTCTCTGCAGAGAGTTGAAAGAGGAATTCAGTAGACGTTTGTTTTTCTCACTGAATCTAAGTTTATGTAACGACTTCTTTCAGTCCCATAGTTTTCCTTACGTTTCTGAATCATGTTATCTTCTTTCTGGTGCACGTGTTCCTGAAAGTAAACAAGACCTCTCTGGAAATCAGTGCACTGCCTCATTGTTTATTCAGGACCTAATATGTTCCTGACACTGTGCTAGGTGTTGGGGATGGAGTGAAGTGCAGCCGAAGCCATTCCTGCTCCGGAGACGTTTCCAGTCTGGTGGGTGAGAGAGTCAGTAATAACGTTAATATACACGTACACACACAACACCCAGCATTTCACAACCCACGGTAACTTTCAATTCATTCTGTGGATTCAGACAACCCACCCTTGGGGCACTTATCTGACTCTGATTTTCAAATCCCTGTGTTCAGGCATAAGGAGGCACAAGGTCACTAGAGGCGAAGCCAGGATGGTAACCCAGGGGCCTGACGCTGGAAACTGCACCTTCCATCTCTGAGCTGTCCAGGCTTCCACGAATACTGCTTGAAATCAGTGCTGAGCTTCATGCTGAACTCTGTGAAGATGTGTCTTGCACTGAGTGGCATGTCATAGTTTAGCTGGCATCTTTTCCTTTCTTGTGGCACAAAAACTGACAAATAAGCGGATGGGCAGAGTCTCTGCTCTAGTCCTTGCCCCCAGGGGAGCAGCATACACACGCGGCACGCTGAGATCTATACAGCTATTTTTATTACCGTCATTTGGACTTCCCGGGTGGCATCAGCGGTAAAGAGCCTGCCTGCCGATGCAGGAGACGTGAAAGACACAAGTTTGATCCCTGGGTCCGGAAGATCCCCTGGAGGAGGGCATGGCAACTCACTCCAGTATTCTTGCTTGGAGAATCCCATGGACAGACGGAGCCGGGTTAGGTACAGACCATGGAGTTGCAAAAATTTGGATACAATTTGGCATGCAAGCACTTACATAATTAATTATATGTTATTTAACAAAAAAGAACTTAAAGGCAAGTTATATTAGAGTACCCCTCTTGGTTTAACATTTCTTGATGACTATTAAGAATTTTTATACTCAAATATTTCTTCCAAAATGCTATCATGAGATTTTTTTTCAAGGCATTAAACTGGTGCCATTTTCCATCTTTCTAGATGGTTTGAACTAGATGGCCTTAATTTAAGCCACCATGATTATTATTCTCTGTGAGTCACACCTCTAAACACAGCCTGATGTTTTCTTGTGTTAAAAGAAAATGAAATCCCCACCAAGTACAGGTAACGCTCTCATTTCTATTTGTTTGTCTGTATTTTATTCATTATTTTAAGTGGCTGATTTGGACTGGACATTTAGGGGGTTGCAGCATACTAGGAATAACTGCCTGGAAAATCCTGCACTAGTCACGGTATTGAAAATAAAAATCATTTATTCTTTGCAGTTTACAAAGTCCTTTCACATACTCTATCTTATCAAATCTTATTTAAAGCTCTCCATCTCTACGGAAGGGAAGACCGGCCTTTCACACTCTGCACCTTCTTCATTGCTTGCATCTCTCTCGTACCACCCTTTGGGCTCTGAAATGCCTACTTTGGACCCAAAGACATGAATTAGCCAAGGAGATATCAAGGGTCTCAACAAACGGGGAATTGCCTTCTTAGGTGGGAATGAGCCCTTGATTGCAGACAAGAACCACTAACACGTGTTCCATGACCCTACCTACAAACACCAGTTCAGTTCAGTCACTCAGTCGTGTCTGACTCTTTGTGACCCCATGGACTGCAGTACGCCAGGCCTTGCTGTCCACTGCCAACTCCCAGAGTTTACTCAAACTGATGTCCATTGAGTCAGTGATGCCATCTAACCATCTCATTCTCTATCATCCCCTTCTCCTCCCGCCCTCAATCTTTCCCAGCATCAGGGCCTTTTCAAATGAGTCAGCTCTTTGCATCAGGTGGCCAAAGTATTGTAGTTTCAGCTTCAACATCAGTTTCCTTTAGGATGGACTGGTTGGATCCCTTTGTAGTCCAAAGGACTCTCAAGAGTCTTCTCCAACGCCACAGTTCGAGAGCATCAATTCTTTGGCGCTCAGCTTTTTTTATAGTTCAACTCTCACATCCATACATGACTACTGCAAAAAACATAGCCTTGACTAGACTGACCTTTGTTGGCAAAGTAATGTCTCTGCTTTTTAATATGTTGTCTAGGTTGGTCATAACTTTTCTTCCAAGGGGTAAGCATCTTTTAATTTCATGGCTGCAGTCACCATCTGCAGTGATTTTGGAGCCCAAAATATAAAGTCTGACAGTGTTTCCGCTGTTTCCACATCTATTTGCTATGAAGTGATGGGGCCAAATGCCGTGATCTTTGTTTTCTGAATGTTGAGCTTTAAGCCAACTTTTTCACTCTCCTCTTTCACTTTCATCAAGAAGCTCTTTAATTCTTCTTTGCTTTCTGCCATAAGGGTGGTGTCATCTGCATATCTGAGGTTATTGATATTTTTCCCTGCAATCTTGATTCCAGCTTGTGCTTTATCCAGCCCAGCGTTTCTCATGATGTACTCTGCATACAAGTTAAATAAGCAGGGTGACAATATACAGCATTGATGTCCTCCTTTTCCTATTTGGAACCAGTCTGTTGTTCCATGTCCAGTTCTAACTGTTGCTTCCTGATGAAGACCAGGGGCTTAGAGAAGATCCACAGGGCAGAGCCTGAGAGACAGGGGCCCCTGAGCCAGGGACATCTGTGACCAGCTCTCTGCATGTACCCTCGGATGTCACGCACAGACACACACGTGTTCTCTGTGTGCTAGGACACACTGAGGTTGGGAACACTATACTTCAGAGCAGATTAGACCTTCCATCTGGGCCCTAGAAATCCAGGCCCACTTCCCTGACCAAGTCTGTGGTGTCCTCGCCTCTATGCAAGAAATGTGCAATCGAGCCATGGATGGAGCCCACTGCCTGCATGGCTTCTGCTGGGCCCTATGTTTTTCTGCAACAGAGATGCTAAAACAATCTCCTCGTTCAAGTCCACGTGTGGCTCTGTTCTTGGAGATTCCAGGCCAACCCAGGTGCAGTAAAAAGCTTCGGGCTTTGGAAAATTCCTTTAAATAACCTCAGGATCTCTGGGAACTAACTAAAGCTCAGAGCAAGATGATACTGCCAATCCTCACTCTTCCTGCTCCCCATCTTCCAGGGACCCGAGAGGACTTTCTCAGACATCCCGCTCTGCTAAGATGAATTGAGAACTAGCGCTGGTGTGGCCAGAACACATCCTCTGTGGTGAAGCAGGCTCTGCTGATCCAGAGCAGGTGGCTAAGCCCCATGGATATGATGTGGGGACCAGCCCTTTATGTTAAACAGGATTAGCAGCCCAGCCATTAACAGAGCTATAATGCCAGAGGCTCTAAGACCCTCCAGGAGCCCAGGACCTCTGGGAGATTTTACCTTCCATTCCACTTAAATCCAAGCGGCTTTAACCCCGCCGGCAGCTCCGGAGTTACTGCGGAGGCTTAGGGAGAAGCTGTTACGAAAAGCCAAGGTTGTTGCTAAGCAAAGGGAGTCTGGTGGAGGCAACTGACAGCGTCAAAGCAACACCTGGTTAAACTGAAATTGACAGGAGAGCTCCTATCTGCTCTGAGCTGCTTTTGTGAGGGTTAGAGTTCCATCCGCCTAATACTAAAAAGGCAGTAAGCACAGAGAAGCTTGGTTCCTCTGGACACGTGTGTCCCCTACAGCATGGACACGGTGAGATATATGACAAACTGGGGGTCACCCTTGGGAGTCAGGGTGTGGGAGGCCCCCAGCCCACGCTCACCATTCCAGGCTGTCCTGGGTTGAGCAGAGGTGGGCTGCACAGAGAGGGCAGACCCTGCACCATAACATCCTCCGCCAGCCTCATCCAGAGAAAGGAAAGTACAGGACAAATGGCCTCTACCTGGTCGGTGAGAGGGCAAGGCCCCAGGCATCTAGGGTGTAGGTGGTTGTGCATCTGGGGAGCCTGGACCAGTTGGTCAGCAGGCCTTGCTTTCCCCTAGGACCGCACTGCGGTCTCAGGAGATCTGGGAGTCTGCTCACGGTCGTCTCCTCATCACAGCACTGATCCATAGCAGAGATTTATTTTAAAGATAACATAGTTCAAAAGGACACATGTACCCCAATGCTCATAGCACCACTACTTACAATAGCCAAGTCATGGAAGCAAACTAGACGTCCATCAATGGTCCATTGATGTCTATTAATGAATATAGAAGATGTGGTACATATACACAATGGAATACCACGCAGGCATAAAAATAACAAAATAATGTCATTTGCAGCAACATGGATGGGCCTAGAGATTATCATACTAGGTGAAGTAGGCCAGACAAAGACAAATAACATATGATATTGCTTATATGTGAAATCTAAAAATATGTAAATGAACTTACTTACAAAGCAAAAACGGGGTCACAGACTTAGAGAAGAAACTTACAGTTACTAGGGAGGAACAGCGAGGGGTGAGGGATAGGTGGGGAGTTAGGGATGGACATGTATGCAATACTATATAGTAAAATAGATACCCAACTGGGACCTACTGTATAGCCAGGGAAAATGTGTAGATGCATGTGTATATAAAACTGAATCACTTAGCTGTGTACCTGAAATTCACACAACATTGTAATCAACTCTACTCCCATATTAAATAAAGATGAAAAAGAATAAAAGATAGCAGAGTGTCAGGATAGCCCTAATGGTGTTGCACAGATTCTAATGAGGGCGGGTATTTAAAGGAGACTGGGGAGAGGGTGGTTGGAAGGACCTGGGCATTCCATTGAGTCGGGGCAGGAAGACAGGATTTGGACAACAAGAATATAAGGCCTTCCAGCAGGCCACAAGTGGGAAACTCCAAGATGAAAATGAACAGCACAGTTAGATCTTTCTGGAGTGAGAAGAGACAAGAGATGGCTGAGAACCGAGCATTGCTCAGTTTTTTCCTTCCCCGAATGCACTTCTGCAAGGCGACAGAGAGAGGACGAGGACGAATGCACTCAGCTTACTGCTGCGAAACGTTGACTGCAAACGCAGCTGTGACCTCTGCCCTGGAACTGGGCCAGCTGTCCTGTGGGTCACAGGCCAATTGGCTGCTGCTTAAAGGCTCACTACCCTGACTGCTGGAGAAGCTAGTTCCTGCTTTCTTCCTTTGGCAGAACTTGCCTCTCTTCTCCTGATTCGAGTAGTAAGTTCTAATGGGATGAAAATATAATGGAAACTAACAGAAAACAGGAAAGAGAGTGTGCCATTCTAAGACATTGTGCTTTAATCAGATCCTGGTGCCCAGGAAACAAATCCATTCTATCTGCTGTTCAGGGACACAGAAAAGCCTCCAATCAACAGGACCTGGTCTGGGCCACCCTGCTCTGCCAGGCCTTGGGTGCTTAGCTTGAGTATCTTCCTCTGTCCCTCTGATCCAAGCTCCTTCCTTCTCTCCCATGCTCTGCACCCAGAAGGCTGGCCCTGACTGCCGGCCTCAGTGATGAGCCCTGCTGCCTAGCTCTAGGCTAGAGGTGGCTCCTGGGGCCACCTGGAGGAATCCAGAAGGGAGAGGAGGGAGTGGTTGGGGTTTTCATTCCTGGGATGCGGTTGGCACAGACTAAGTGCCTCCATGAATTCAGGCCTCAGCGCCTACCTGACAGCCGTCTCCATGGTGACAGATCTACCCAAATTCTCATAAGCACTCCATGCCCTTGACCTTTCAGGCTGAAGGACTGCCGGAGCTTCCCACTGTCCCTGGGGCTGTGATGTCTCTCCATCCCCTGAGGCTTTTCCTTAATGCCAAACATGTGACTCTATCTGTGTCCTTATTTAATCTCTCTTCAGCTTCCCCCTTTTGGACTTGTTTCCTGCTTCTTCCAAAACTCCTGGATAATCCAGACACAGCCTGACTGTGGAGGGTCCCAGGAAGCTTTACATAGGGTGGCTGGGGTGTCCAAGAGCAGCAGAAGCGTTCAGGGGCCAGGCAGCATCCACCACGGAAGAGCGTCCGCGTTTCAGCAGCCGCAGTCATCACACAGGTGCGTGCTGGCTGCCAGCAGCCCCGTCCTGAGCATTAACTGCTCCTGTCTCATTTTTCACATAAAGAAACCAAGACTCAGGAAGGTCAAATGAAATGGCCCATTATAATTTTCCTGTCTGCGAGGGTTTGGGGCTACAGCTCACGAATCCTTTCAGGATGGTGAATGCCACATTCTATATATAAAACCATGACATATAAAGGAAACATGTAAGAAATTCTTTCTAAAGGGTCAGAACCTTGAGTGCATTTATGTCCTTTACCTGTGATTTTTTTTTTTTTATTTTTATCACCAACTCAATGAATTTAGTTTCTCTGCTCCCTGGGAAGAGACTGTACGGCAACAGAGACCTTACCTAATTCTTTGTTTTGGTACAATGTCTAACATGTTTTGGGCATTTAATGAATGTCTATTAATAGCATCTATTCACAGGGGCTCAGTGCTCAATGTGATTGCTTGCTGCTTCATATGTGGACATATAATACAAAATAAGAGGGTCACTTTCTTCCAGGTGAAATCATGGGTCAGCCTTCGAGAGGACTCTCAGAGGCTGCGTCACCCAGCTCTCCACCCCAGGCAGTGCTGGGCTCTAGCTGTGACCGTCATGGTGGTGTTGCTCATGGACACCCCTGCATAGGTGCCCAGCAGGCCCTTCTCAGGGGTTACCAGGCTGGCAGCACCTCCTCGTGTCCAGTCTAACCCCTTACCCTCTCTGTGCACACAGCGGGCAGAGAGAACCAGTCTCAGCCGGGCAGGAGGAAGTGGGTGGGAAATGGAAACACACTCAGTGGAGAATGAAGGCCAAGGGCTGGGAGGCTGAGTGCTCACTCCTCTCGAGTCGAAAGCAGAAGGATGAGACCTTTTGAGGGCAGTCCTGTGTGCCTTCCTCCCCAACATAGGAACAGACGCTGAGCCTCCGTTGTGTTTCAGGCCGTGTGTTAGGTGCTAAGGATACAGGAATAAGTATAAACATAAAAAGACAACATAGAGATGAATTCCAACCATGAGGAGACTTCTATTTAAAAAGGATGAAAACTAGGGACTTCCTTGGCAGTCCAGTGGTTAAGACTCCGGCCTTCCACTGCAGGGGGCCCAGGTTCGATCCCTGGTCAGGGAAATTCCCGCATGACACATGGAATGCAAAAAAAAAAAAAAAAAACGATGAAAACTAGAAAACAGTCCCATGATTAGTGGCTAATTCCTTCCCATATTCTGAGAGCACCTATTGTTTCAGGAACCTGGGGTATGAGCAAGAGAGCTTTGGATGTTTGCTGTCTGGCAGTGAACTAGAGTTAACCACTAGCTCTAAAAAAAAACAAGTCAGATGGTTATTTAAATACCCTAGTACCCAGGGCATCAGGTTCTGATAAGATTAGATGAGTCACTATGGACAGAGCACTTTGAAGAGTGCCTTTGTATAGAAAAGCAACACAGAGGGTCACAAAGGAGAGGGACAGAGTGAAATGAGAGAAATCCGGGGGCCTAACCTGCTCCTGGGGATCAGAAAAGGCCTCCTGGAGGAAATGTCATGTAAGCTTGGGTCGGGGTTAGGCTGAGCGCCCCCAAGCAGAGAAATCAGCGTAGAGCAGACCGTGGAGCAGAGCTCGGGACAGGCTGGTTGGGGCGCAGGTGAGAAGAAGGGGGCGTGAGGCAGGAAGCTGCCTCCACCCTCAGGGAGCAGACCAAGCACAGCCCTGCCAGCTGGGCGGGCGGCGGGCCAGAGTCCAGCCCCGACAGCAGGGTCCAGCCAGTCTCCCTGGAGCGCTCCCTTCCCTCTGCCTCCTCTATGTTCAACTCACAGAGAACGAGGTCCCAGAGGCCCAGAGAATTGAAAGACCTCACAGTGGAGAATCTAGGACTGTCATTTCTGTGATGCTAGATGGGAAGGATTCATACTGTGGGGACTGGCATGACCTCTCAGGGACTCACCCAAGCACTTCTTGGGTGTCTAAGGCAGATCACCCAATATTTCTCAGGGTACATTTCTGAATTGACCCCAGGTAGCTGACTCTACTTCAACCAAGAAAGGAAAAATGAACACGTACATTTCATTTCAATGGTAGACCTCTTCCAAAAGCTTTTAGGATAACCCTGATCCAGGAAACTCATTTCAGGAGAGCACACTAGGTAAGGACCTACACCTTTAGCCCTGGTGGAGTAACAGATTTAGTCTCCCACCTTATGATCTGGGCCACAATCCGAATACAGGAGCCCAGATTTCACTCCCTGCAAGACAAAACCAAGGCAGCAGGGCACAGCCGTCCTTAGAGAAAGGAAACAAAAGAATTCGGTCAACAGTCGCCCCAGATCACTGCTCAGAAAGAGCTCCCAGGCTTCAGTGCAGGGAGCAGAGACCAGCATGGGGCTGGCAGTCTCCTGACACAGCTGGAATTCACAGGCAGAGCATCGAGAAGAAAGCAGCCAGGCCCCCTGAGGGGTCTTCAACTGAGCAGGTATGTGCCTGGCATACCCAGACCCGGGGAAATCTGGCATGGATTAGGCAGAGGAAATGACCACACAGCGCCCAGGGATGGGGAGCCTCCAGGCCTACTGGACAGCATAGAAAATCCTCCTAACACAGAGCTGCCTTGAAAAAAGTAAGTGTCTGCTGCTTAACACCCAAAGCATGTACATCCTGCTTCTGGATCCACCAACGCGGGTGCTCCTGGTCCAGTTCAGAGGCAGACACCATCCACAGCAGTCCTGAACCCAGAAGGAGGCTGGCTTGGCCATGTCCGCCGTTGGTGTCCAGAGCTGCCCTGGACATGGGCGCCCCTCTGAGCTCAGAGAGGACAGACGCTGGGGGCCGTGCCTTCTCACCACGTTGTCCTGGAAGTCACACATCACATCTGCTCTCGTCGTTGCCAGGAAGTTGTCACGTGGGCCACTCAACATCAGGGACGACTCTGCTTGAAAGGAAGTCTCTTCTCGTCATCAAGGAGTCTTGCCTCCTAGATGCAGAAGAAAGTCACAGGAGTGTGAGTGGTTTCAGTGACTGAGTCCAGAGAGAAGGCTGAAGGGTAATTGGCGGGAATTGATATGCTTGTCCTCTAAAGCTCAAATCCTGCTGTGTGTTTGCTAAGTCACTCAGTCATGTCCTACTCTTTGTGACCTTATGGACTGTAGCCCACCAGGCTTCTCTGTCCAGGCAAGAATACTGAAGCAGGTTGCCATTTTCTCCTCCAGGGGATCTTTCCTACCCAGAGATTGAAACTGTGGCTCCTGGAGATCCTGCATTGACGGGCAGATTCTTAACTGCTGAGCCACCTGGGAAGCTCCCAAAGCACCAAAATCAAAAGCTCAAATCAGGACTCTGTAAAAGGACCTCCCACAAAAAGCGTATCACCTCCCTGGCTGAGTGCCCAGCATCCCATGAAAAACTACCATCTTTGTCATCAGATGTAAATCGGGCTCCCGAACTCTGATGAGCTGCTGAGGAGGGTTGACATCTCAGGTGCAGATTTGCTCTTGAGATGGTCACTATCACTCCATCACTGACCAGTCCTGGAGGAAGTAAGTGACAAATTCGTTTTAAGCAAAGTCCTCAAAATTAAAGATGCAGCATTTTCCCCTTCCGCCCCTGTTCAGGGATGATGTGTCCATGTCTTCAGCACTGAAGAGCCACAGTTTGGGGAAAAGGAGTGTCTACGCCCTCTGACCCTTCCCCTCCTTGCCTGCGTGCTTCTGTCTGGCTGCAGCCTTTTGGGGGTGTCGGGGGTCAGAATGCCAGGGGTCCTCCTGATAACACATAAACCATGTCAAGACAGCTTCCCTGCTGGGGTCGCCTCTCTAGAACTTTTCCAGGCTATGGATCAAAATCATAGAAATGGTAAAAGAAAAAGCATTTTCAGCCTCACAAACATTTTCCCCAATAGTCTTTAATTCTACTCAAGTAGGTCAAAGTCTGGTTTCAGCCATTAAAAGACAAAAGGCTAAATAATAGTCTTTTCTGTCTA
The DNA here is from genome assembly GCA_006410635.1 of Cephalophus harveyi. NCBI lineage: Eukaryota > Metazoa > Chordata > Mammalia > Artiodactyla > Bovidae > Cephalophus > Cephalophus harveyi. Next base: position 278,151 of record SJYT01078462.1, read on the forward strand.
GAGAGAGCCTGAGTATGAACCCTGATCCTGGCTCACCCCATGTGGACTGCCCCACTCCCGGCCCCCAGTGTTTATTTGCATGATAGAAAAACTGGCCCTGAATATTCAGTGACAATCTAGATGGGAAAAGAATTTTAAAAAGAATAGATATGTATATATGTCTATCTGAATCACTTTGCTATGCTTCTGAAACTAACCCGACATTGTAAATCAACTATACTCCAAAATAAAATAAAAATTAAAAAAAAAAAAAACCAAACAGGCCCCCAGAAGAACTTTGTGTCCTCAGTCCTGGGCAGCAGGCGGCACACCGGGCACGGGGCCCTGACCTGTGGGTGAAACATCGCATTCGTCCTGGAACAGGAAGATGCTGTGGGTTCTCTGGGGTTTGTCACTCCCCAGAGAGCCAACGTTTGAAACAGGACTTGGCTGTCTCACAAAGGGTGGCCAGGAGGCTGTGTGGTGCCCAGCAGGCAAATTTGGTGAGAGCCCTGAGCAGAGAGAGAAAAGCGAGCCTCCCAGGAGAGCTGGGTGATGGAGAGGGTGAGGGAGGTGGGAGTGAGGTCCGGCAGTCACTCAGGGGTGGACGGGCCAGCAGACTTCCTGCCGCAGAGCTCACAGCATGTGAGGGCGAAGCCTGCGTCAGCCGGGTTATGCTGTTGGTGATCTCAGGCAGGACTTGGAGGAGTCTGGTACAGTGCCCATTGGCATCCCCACTGATTGCTGTTTTTAGACTAGAGTCAGAAATACTCCTTTGCCACGACCACCACACTGCCCAGAGGCTGGACAGAGCGTAGGTCAGCAGCCAGGCCCTGAGATCTCACACAACAGGTGAAGACCTGTGGTTGGGTCCACTTTGATGATGGATCAGTGCCCCTTGGAGAGGCATCCTGTTAGGAACGGGATACCTCAAATAGGGAACAGAACCTAAGTGATTTTTTATGAACTCTCTAAGCAGTAACATATTTGAAAATGTCTCGAAAACATCCAGGGAGGAGAATCCTTGGCAGTGTGTGTAAGGCATTGTCTGTGCACACCTCATTTCTAAAACCACAGATGACAGAGCTCCACCCAGAAGGGAGTTTCTGAGGAAGATTATGCCTCGTGAGCCTCCATCACTGGGCGCCTGACACAATATGAAAGTCGTGGTGATTGTTTACAATATCATCCCTCTCAGACAGGGCCTCAGGAAGTGTGTCTCTCCAGGAGGCTGGTGCTTGGGGAGGTTTCCATGGAGGCTGTGTCTGTGAGGTAGACTGAGGACTTAAGCAAATCTGCAGAATCAAAACACAATAAGGTGACTCTGCAGAATGAAAACACAGTCAAAAACGACCATCATCAAAAAATCCACAAACCATAAACACTGGAGAGGGTGTGGGGGAGGGGAACCCTCCTACACAGTTGCAGGGAATGTAAACTGGTATAGCCATAAGGAAACAGCATGGAGGATACTTTAAAAAACTAAAATAGATCTTCTGTATGATCCAGCAAGCCCATCTCTGGGCATATATCTGGAGAAAATTATAATTGGAAAATATACATGGACACCTATGTTCATAGCAGGGCTATTTATAATAGACTGGACACGGAAATAATCTAAATGTCCATTGGCAGAGGAATGGATAAAGATGTGGTACATATTATGGAATATTACTCAGCCATAAAAAAGAATGAAACAATGCCGTTTGTAGTAACGAGGATGGACCTGGAGATTATCACAGTAAGTGAAGTAAGTCAGACAGAGACAGACAACCGCCAAACAATGCCACTTACATTCAGAATCTAAAATAAGTGAACTTATCTACACAACAGAAACGGACCCACGGACATGAAGAATAGACGGTTGGTTGCCAAGGGGCAGAGGGGGTGGGGGAGAGATGGGCTGAGAGTTTGGGTTTAATGAATGCAAACTATTATGAGTATGGGATAGACGGACAAGATCCTACTTTATAGCACACGGAACTATATTCAATGTCCTGTGATAAACCATAATGCAAAATAACCCCCCAAATTATACATATGTATAACGGAAACACTTTACTGTAAAGTAGAAATTAACACAGCATCGTAAATCAATTATACTTCAACTTAAAAAATAGGAGTGTCTGCAGGAGCGTTCAGGATGAGGGACCTCACCAGGACGTGGTTCAGACATGCTGAGAACCCATCACACCAATCACGCGGGGCCCACGCTAACGGGGCAGGTGACGGCAAGGCCGCTCTTTCCCCGGGGACCCTGTGTGGCCTGGAGGGGAGGGAAGAGAAAGGGAGGAGCTCTCCACTAGGGCACGTGTCTGGAGTTTCTCTTCCGTGTTGCAGGCCAGTGGCTCCCAACAGTCTGTCCTAATTAGCCCTGTCACAGCTGGTTTTGAGGCATGTCACAAGCAATTTGTGGATAATAATAAAGGAGCAAATTTTTCCAATGATTCCTTTCTTTATAAATTAGATTAATGTGTTAAGACTTCTTTGGTTGTACTAGAGAGAGAGCCAAATTGAATTAGTTTGGGCAAGAAGAACTTATTACAAGCTCTGTGTCACGCCAAGAGCAAGGCTGCCGCTGACTGTGACCAGGAACCCTGTGTCCTCAGGGTGCCCCTCTCACCTTTCACACCTACTTTTCTCTGCACATTGGATTTACTTTCCCAGCAGTACAAGCGTCTCAACACGGCAAGAGATGCAGCGTAAACAGTTCACAAGCCTCACGTTGCACATATTATCAGTCCAGCATCCTAAATGTCTGTTCCAAGTTTCAGTTGGAACATCTCTAAAGGATGAAGCCAACTCACTGGAAAAGACCCTGATGCTGGGAAAGAGTGAGGGCAGGAGGAGAAGGGGGGTGAGCAGAGGATGAGATGGTTAGATAGCATCATCAACTCAATGGACAGAGAATTTGAGCAAACTCTGGGAGACACTGGAGATCAGGAGAGCCTGGTGTGCAGCAGTCCATGGGGGTCTCAACAGGTTGGACAGGACTGAGTGACTGAGCAGCAGCAACAGGATGAAGAATTGCTGGGTGTGTCTTTGGTGATGCAACCACTGCCCAAACAAGGTGTCACGTTCCTGGTCACCTGACTCCAATCCAGGTCCCCACCTCCCAGATAAACTCTGTCACCCCGACACAACCTCGAAATCCCTTTAATGATCATTACTCTGACCCCATTTTCCATGTCTCTCCAAAATCCTTTACATTCTGGTCCAAAACTCACAGTCTGCTAGTAGAGATTGCCCAACTCCTGAGTTCCTTCTCTAAAATTGACTCTCATGAGCTACTCTGGAATATACTAGCTCTTGAGTTCATTTCTCAAGTGGAGGCTGAATCGTCTCATTCCCTGTCTTCCCCAAATCTCCAGCTCTATACTCCTTGCTCTCTGTTGCTTCGACAAAACCACTTCTTCCTCAGATTCACCCTCTTCCTCCAAGACATCTACTTGTGCTTTATCAATTATGCCAAAGCCATTGACTGTGTAGATCACAACAAACTGTGGAAAATTCTTCAAGAGATGGGAATACCAGACCACCTGACCTGCCTCCTGAGAAATCTGTATGCAAGTCAGGAAGCAACAGTTAGAACCAAACATGAAACAACAGACTGGTTCCAAATTGGGAAAGGAGTACCTCAAGGCCGTATATTGTCACCCTGCTTATTTAACTTATATGCAGGGTATGTCGTGCGAAATGCCAGGCTAGATGAAGTACAAGCTGGAATTAAGATTGCCAGGAAAAATATCAATAAACTCAGATACACAGATGACACCACCCTTATGGCAGAAAGTGAAGAATTAAAAAACCTCCTGATGAAAGTGAAAGAAGAGCGTGAAAAAGCTGGCTTAAAACTCAGCATTCAAACAACTAATATCATGGCATCCAGTCCCATCACATCATGGCAAATAGATGGGTAAACAATGGATACTGATAGACTTCCCTTTCTTGGGCTCCAAAACCACTGTAGATGGTGACTGCAACCATGAAATTAAAAGACTTGGAAGAAAAGTTGTGACCAACCTAGAGAGTATATTAAAAAACAGAGATATTACCTTGCCAACAAAGGTCCGTCTAGTCAAAGCTACGGTTTTGTCCAGTAGTCATGTGTATATGTGAGAGTTGGACTATGAAGAAAGCCGAGTGCCAAAGAATTGATGCTTTTGAATTGTGATGTTGGAGTAGACTCTTGAGAGTCCCTTGTGCTGCAGTGAGATCCAATCAATCAATCCTAAAGGAAATCAGCCCTGAATATTCATTGGAAGGACTGAAGCTGAAGCCAAAACTCTAATACTTTGGCCATCTGATGCAAATAACTGACTCATTTGAAAAAACCCTGATGCTGGGAAAGATTGAAGGTGGGAAGAGAAGGGGATGACAGAGGATGAGATGGTTGGATGGCATCACTGACTTGATGGACGTTAGTTTGAGCAAGCTCCATTAGTTGATGATGGACAGGGAGGCCTGCCTGGCGTGCTGCTGTTCATGGGGTCGCAAAGAGTTGGACATGACTGAGCAACTGAACTTAACTGAATTGGGATTCAGGGGAATAAGTCATATCTACCCCCATCTGCTCTATTCACCTCATCACTGACCTCCCAATCATTTCCCCTTGTTCATTCAAATTTGAGCACTTGCTTTAATTACCATCATCTTCTCTACTCTGTCTTCCCTTTCTGTGAGGACAATTCATCCCAAATCTTGTTGTTATATTTGCATTATGTTTGCGCCAGTGGGAACCCAAGGGGCTGCAGAGAACAAGGGAAGAAAAATGTAATTTTAAAAAGTGGAGCCTCAGTTTTGGCTTGAATTATGCATGATGGAGCTAGATGGCACCGGGAAGGGTGTGTCGGGGTAAGAGCAGTGTGGAACCAGAAACAGCCTCATTCGTGTCAAAGAGGAGACGTGATTTCTACTGGGCAGGACGGAGGGGAGTGGAAAGTGAGGCTGAGAGAGTAGACCAGGAGGAAGCTTTGGAGGGCTGTCTCTGCTGCCTGGAAGGAGGTCCGTCTTTCTCCTGTTTTTACAATAAAGGAGAGTTGAGTGGTTTGGCACCTGTGCATGTGTTGGTGACAGTATTTTGCACTTTGTTCCTGATAATACACTTCTTAGGTTCTCTCTTTCAACTGAAGATTTCTGAGATGCGAACATCCTCTCCATCTATCTTCTTTATCGAACACATAGTAGGGGCTCTGTGTTCACTGAAGGAAACAGTAAGCCTTGTGAACATTTCCTATTCATACAATTATTTACAGAGAAAATAGAATGAAAAGTGCATTCCAAGCTTTGAATAGTAGCCTTAGAGACAAGCTTTGGAAACCCAGCCAATCCACAGCCCACACTCCACAGAGATGACATTTTTGTGACTTTGACAGTTTTTAAAACTTGCCCTGGAGAAGCGTGATTAGGCAAGTTGTGTCCAGGAGTTTGGGAACACAACTAATACTTTACATGGCTTTATTGCTTTAGAGTCTGCAAGGTGGTTTTCAGTAACATTATTTTATTAAATCGTCTCCATCAAGCGTGAGAGAGTGAGAGGGAGGTCTTATCAACCTCGCAAGAAAGTAAGGCAGAGACTTGAAGCCACTTGACCAAGGTCATACAACCAGTAAGTGATAGAGCCTGGACTTAAACTGGGATATTTGAACTTAACTGACTCTTGACTGAACTTGAACTGGTTCCAAGTAGAGGATCTTTCGGTTTCTTTGCACTGATCCTGGATCACAGTAAGAATGCCTAACATTGGAGAGACTGTGGGTTACCAGTGAGGTTGTCCTACGGCATCTCTTAAAAAAAAAATCCCCAGGTAAAAGCCATCTGTGCTAATAAGTGTATGAATTGCCTACAAAACCTGGGAATACTTTCATCCTTTCACTGCTATGCCGTTGGTCAGATCCTGGTATTATGTCTAGCCTGAATCTCAGTCTTTCAAGAGAGATATACAGAAAGGGTTCAGTCTATTCTATCTGATATATGAAAGAATATTATGGGAGGATTATGGTCACCATCGGCACACAGGGAGGGCATAGCCTCACAGGAAATTAGCAACTTGCTGCAACATAAATATAGGTAAGACCCAAGGAGGGAAAAAAAAATTTCTGACTGTGAGGGCTGTGAGATGCAGAGAACATCTTCAAAGCAGGATATGAATTCTCTATCACTGCAGATTTTTAAGAATAGGAGAAATTCTTTTCAGGGTATGTTGGAAAGCTGGGAGCTGAGGAATATATATAGTCAGCTCTGGTTTTCCTCCTGAGGGGGCAGGGGAGGCGGGAGGCAGCAACAATATCCTTGGGGCTTACCTTGAACTTTTGCTTTTTATTCATCTCCCCTCCCATATTATGTTACCGTGTAGCTTGCTAACTACAAGTAGATGTGTTTTCCTCTGTTTATTTTATTAAACATGGGAAGCATGATCTAGGTATCCATTCCCAAGAAATATCTGCTGTCTGAAAAGTCCAGCCTGCTGGTGATAGCAGAGGTGAAAACAGAAAAGAGAAAGACATGAAACCATCTGTCTTTCTCCTATCTTGTCCTTAGCAACCCCATGTTAGAAGCATCGTGCGACCCTCCTAAAAATAATCTTGGTGATTCTTTTCACTCTTTATCAATTGCCTTGTTCTGCATGCTTCCCTAGACCCAAAGTAATTATATGTGACTGTCTTTTTGTTTAAAATATGTGCTTATATGTTTGGAGGCATGTATTTTTAGAGGCCTTTAATGATTTTCTTCTTACATCATTGCACACTATTTTTAGGGTGCGTGGGAGAAGCTTCAAAAATAACAGGATTCTGCCCCTCCCTGCATCCACCTCATCTTGAGATACATGAATCTGAGCCATCCTCCCCGTTGATTCTGGGTTTGGCAGATGCCAGCAGTCCGTCCTGTATCGCCAAGCCCCTGGCCAGCTCACCTGTGACCTCAGTCTCATAGGAGTCCACAGAGATTAACAAAGACTAAGCCTATAGCCAAAGAACCCTCAGCTGATCTACAGAACCCTTACTTATACAAGTGGTTGGCTGAAAACATTTTGCTTTTGGATGGTGTGTTACCCAACTCAAGATAACTGAGTCCATAAACTTGTAGATGGCAGGATTTGTTTCTGATCACTTCCATTTTAGGTTTGGCTTATTTCTGGGGGGAAAACAAATACAAAACCTAAATACACATACAGAGACTAATGCATCAAACCCCAATATTTTAACACTGTGTTTGTTTCAGGTCATTTATAATACAGAGAGGATTACAAACCCATTCTCCTTTTTACTTCCTTTTGGCAATTATTTTCATCAATTTGGTATGAGTTTGTCCAAGCTTTTCCACTTGTACTCTACATATGTGGGCATATATTTTATCTAGATAAGAAAGTTTTCTTTAGTCAATGAGGCTAAACATAATTTAAATTATATATAGAATCCTTTCATGTATGTAAACCTGAATTAATTTTTCTATCGCCTGCTAATAGACATTTGTGGTTGCTTCCCACGCTAGACACTGTATGTCTGTACTTATTTCCTTGTGCACATATGAGGGTATTAGCTAGAATCAGTTATTATTAATAACTGTTTAATGTGCATCTTCTCATTTTACATAAAACTTCCAGCTCTCTAAAATAGCAATGGCAATTTAAATTTGTATTAGCAATGCATGAGCTTCAATTTCCTCACCTGAAACAAATATTAAATTTTTTTTTCAGCCACGAGTGAGGTTAAGGAGTAAAACAAACATTTTAAAACATCAGAAAATTAAATAAAGGGAACTGTACAAAAGATTTAAGTATAATATGTGTTAATATATTTTAATAAAATAGATGAGAACAGTATCTTGTTTTATTTGCATTTTCTTGATTATGGATAAAATATAGCTTTTATGTTTCTTAGTCATGTAGACTCTTTTCCATGAATTTCCTGCTTGAATTGTTTGCATATTTTTCTATTGTGTTTGTCATTTTCTTACTGTTTTTTTTTAAGTTCTTTAAATGGATGTTTACTCATTTTTTTTAATAAATGTTACGATTATTTCATCCAGTTGGTTTTTGTCTTTAACTTTGTCCTAGTATCTTAGCCATACAGAAAATTCCACTGTGGTGTAAATTAATGTAATCCATCTTTTCGTTTATCATGTGGACTTTTTTGTTTCACCCTTTGTTTAAAAAATTACTTCCTCATTCAAGTTCATATATTTACATATATGTTTTTTAAATAATTCTGTAGTTTGCATTAAATCCATGTGAAACTGAGTTTTGGGGCAATGAGGAAGAGACCATACATTATTAATAGGAAAAGGAAATTTCCTTTAAGTAATTAAGCACTTAAGGAATTATGCATTTTAACCCTTTCTGCTCTCCATGTTGACTTTAAAAAGTGTCTGAATTAAACTATCAGACTTTTTAAATGCTTGGCTCTGGTTCTGGGTTTTCTATTCCATTCTGATTTTTTCCCCCCCCTTTGGTCTATTCTTAAACCCACATTCATTTAATTATTGTAACTTTAAAATGAATGTTGACAAATAGTAATACATGTCTCGCTTCTTTGTTCTTACTTTATAAAACCATCTTGGTTACTCGTATTTATTCATTATTTTATTTTAGACATGATGTTTTAAATTTCACAAAAAGTCCTTTGAGATTATGATTAGAATTTTGTTGCATTTAAAGATCAAATTGGAATAATTTTATATTTATAATATTGAATTTTCGTATCAGAATAATGAGTGCCTCTCCATCTACTGAGGTCTTCTTTGATGCTTTTCATGAGTTTTGTATTTCTTTTCATAAGAGTTCAGCACATCTTTGGCCAGGGTGTTTCAAAGGACCTTTTATAGGTTTTGCTGTTATTGCAAAAATAAGGATTTGTTTCCCTGTTACACCTTTCTTTGCAAAGAAGGATATTCTTTAAAATACTCATATTATATCCTACAACTCTGCTATATTTTTTATGTCTATAAGTTATTTTACATTTCTATTCATGCAATTATTACATCTCAAACTGAAAAGTATAGCTACTCTTCCTTTCCAATTCTAAAACATCTTTTCTTTCTCTTCCTTGTCTTATTTTTGTTTGGTATTTTTGTTTGCGCATTTCCAGTAAAAGGCGTAACACTTACTTATATCCCAAGTGTTCACTGAGGACTTGCTACATGACGGACCTTGCGGTACACAGTATACAAAACATAAAAACATCATTTTCCTCCTGTAGGTCCCATTGTAACAAGAGACAAATATATATATATATATCTTATATGTATCAGTTCATTTCAGTTCTGTCGCTCAGTTGTGTCCAACTCTTTGCGACCCCATGAATCGCAGCACTCCAGGTCTCCCTGTCCATCACCAACTCCTGGAGTTCACTCAAACTCATGTCCATCGAGTCAGTGATGCTATCCAGCCATCTCATCCTCTGTCGTCCCCTTCTCCTGCCCCTAATCCCTCCCAGCATCAGAGTCTTTTCCAGTGAGTCAACTCTTCGCATGAGGTGGCCAAAGTTCTGGAGTTTCAGCTTTAGCATCACTCCTTCCAAAGAACACCCAGGGCTGATCTCCTTTAGGATGGATTGGTTGGATCTCCTTGCAGTCCAAGGGACTCTCAAGAGTCTTCTCCAACACCACAGTTCAAAAGCATTAATTCTTCAGCGATCAGCCTTCTTCACAGTCCAACTCTCACATCCATACATGACCACAGGAAAAACCATAGACAGACCTTTGTTGGCAAAGTAATGTTTCTGCTTTTGAATATGTATAGTGTTAAGCAATTATAAGTGCTATAAGAAAAATATAAGGCAATGTTGGACTTCCCAAGTGGTGTTAGCAGTAAAGAGCCTGCCTGCTCATGCATGAGACCTGAGAGAACTGACGGGAGGGTTGATTCCTGAGTCAGGAAGCTCTTCTGGAGGAGGGCACAACTAAAGCAACTTAGCACGCACTCACGCGAAGCAGGGTTACAGAGCGTAGGCTCAGAGGGTTGTTGTTGTTTAGTCGCTAAGTCATGTCAGACTCTTTTGCAACACCATGGATTATTAGTCACCAGTCTCCTATGTCCATGAGATTTCCCAGGCGAGAATACTGGAGCGGGTTGGCTTTCCTACTCCAGAGGATCTTCCTGGCCTAGGGACAGAACCTGTGTCTTTTGTGTTGGCAAGCGGGTTTTTTACCACTGAGACAGCAGGGAAGCTCAGGCTCAGAGGGTACTGGCTGTAATTTTAGGTAGAATTCAAGAGATGGGAATACCAGACCACCTGACCTGCCTCCTGAGAAATCTGTATGCAGGTTGTAACAGTTAGAAGAACAGGTAGAACTGGACATGAAACAACAGACTAGTTCCAAATCGGAAAAGGAGTACATCAAGGCTGTATATTTTCACCCGGCTTATTTAACTTATATGCAGAGTACATCATGAGAAATGCTGGACTGGATGAAACACCAGCTGGAATCAAGATTGCCAGGAGAAATATCAATAACCTCAGATATGCAGATGACACCACCCTTATGGCAGAAAGTGAATAAGAACTAAAGAGCCTCTTGATGAAAGTGAAAGAGGAGAGTGAAAATTTGGCTTAAAACTCAACATTCAGAAAACTAAGATCATGGCATCAGATCCCATCACATCATTGCAAATAGATGGGGAAACAGTGGAAACAATGGCAGACTTTATTTTGGGGGGCTCCAAAATCACTGCAAATGGTGACTACAGCCATGAAATTAAGACACTTGCTCCTTGGAAGAAAAGCTATGACCAATCTATACAGCATATTTAAAAGCAGAGCTATTACTTTGCCAATAAATGTGCATCTAATCAAGGCTATGGTTTTTGCAGTAGTCATGTATGTATGTGAGAGCTGGACTATAAAGAATGCTGAGTGCTGAAGAATTGATTCTTTTGAGCTGTGGCATTGGAGAAGACTCTTGAGAGTCCCTTGGACAGCAAGGAGATCCAACCAGTCCATCCTAAAGGAAATCAGTCTTGAATATTCATTGGAAGGACTGATGCTGAAGCTGAAACTCCAATAGTTTGGCCACCTGATGTGAAGAACTGACTCATTTGAAAAGACCCTGCTGCTGGGAAAAATTGAGGGCAAGAGGAGAAAGGAATGACAGAGAATGAGATGGTTGGATGACATCACCAACTCAAAAGACATGCGTTTGAGTAAACTCCAGAAGTTGGTGATGGACAGGGAGGCCTGGTGTGCTGCAGTCCATGGAGTCACAAAGAGCCAGTCAACTGAACTTCCTGAACTGAACTGAACTGATCAAGATGGGCCTTAATGAAGTGATATTTGAGGAAAGATGTGAAAGAGGTGAAATGGTTCACCTTGCAGCTATCTGGGTGGATGTTCAGGCCACTTTAGATGACTGATTGCTTGCTGTCTATCTATCCCACCCCCATATTTCTGCTTTACCTACAACCCCCTCACAGACTGACCTTCATCCTTAGGAGCAGAGCCTAGTAGTGAATACCTACATCCTCCCCTCCAGCCCCAGCTGGTGATTGCTCCAATCTCTAGATCAGGATGACTCTCCTTAGATAGCTTAACAAGCACCTCCTCTCCCAAGGGGCTAGGAGGGCCAGGCTCTTCTGGTTTCCCTGTTAACCAATGGGCCAATCAGATGTCATGCATGATGCTAAGTCACTTCAGTTGTGTTTGACCCTTTGTGACCCCATGGACTGTAGCCCGCCAGGCCACTCTGTTCATGAGATTCTCTAGGCAAGAATACTGCAGTGGGTTGCCATTTCCTCCTCTAGGAGATCTTCCTGACCCAAGGATCAAACCCATGTCTCCTTTGTTTCCTGCTTTGGCAAGTGGGTTCTTTACCACTATCACCACCTGGGAAGCCCAGCAGAGCTGCAGGATATAATGATGTCAATTCCTCCTATAACTGGCACTTGTCCCCTTGCCCCCACCATTTTCCTGGGAGCAAAGACTGCTGCTGTCTTGTTCTGCACACCATCCATAGTAGAGTGTCACTCCAGAACCCTTTTGCTCTAGACATTAAGATTGCCCATCTATTTATTAAACCATTGCTGTCATCGGCTCCTGGCTGTATCTTCTGTCTAAGGCGTGGCTAAGTATAGGGCTTGCAGGGCTGTGGGGAGCAGCCAAATGTTGGGGAACAACAACACTGGAGAATGAACCCTCCAGAAGACAGAAATCCTCAGACAAGGTTCAAGGCAGTGGAGAAGAGGAGAAATGAGCAGTGGCCGACTCCTGGGTGTTCTTCTGAGCTGGACTTGATGTGTGAGAAAAGGAAGCCCTCACTAAAGATTCTTATGTTTGTGGCCTAAGCAATCAGAAAGAGGCTTGTTCTCTCAATGGAAAAAGGAAAGTCGAGGGTTAAACAGATTAAGGGGGAGAAGATGAAGCCTCTAAATCCAGACATGGTGCTGGGCTGCACCCCACAGGCAGTCCAGATTCAAGACAGAAGAAACAGCCCAGTGTCAGCAACAGAGATATCAATGGTTTAACGGATGGGGAGCTCACACATCACAAACAAGGTCTTGGAGTAACACCCCACCCAGTGCAGTGGGAGGCAGGCCAGCAGCCCTCCTTGGGGGTGGTGGGAGGAGATTAACAGTTAGAGGGGAACTGACATCAGGTGGGGCTCATTAGTTACCAGGGAAACCGGCAGAGGGGCACGTCCTGCATAGCCCCTTTGGTAAGAACAGTCCACCAGCTGGGCCCTGGGGCAGTAGGAGGGTAAATCAGAGAGCAGGGTGGACGTGAAGCAGGCGTAGGTGTACAGAGAGCGAGAGAGCAGCCCCCTGAGAGGGCCGGACTACAAACCTGTAAAGCTTGAGCTGTGGATGAGAAATCCAAGAAGAGACCTGGAATCGCAAACTGACATTCAAAGTTGGTAAGAGAGGGCTGGCTGGAGATAAACATTGAGAGACACTGGCAAATAGAAAGTATTTCAAGTCAGGATATTAAATATTTAAAGTCATGAGATGCTTGGATGGCATCATTGACTCAGTGGACATGAGTTTGAGCAAACTTCGGAAGATAGTGAAGGACAGGGAAGCCTGGCATGCTGCAGTCCATGGGGTCTCAAAGAGTAGGACATGACTTGTGAACAGCAACAAAAGTCATGAGATTAGATGAAAACGCTTAGACTGAGAACTAAGCCCTGGGACACTCTAAAAATAAGAGACTGCAGTGATGAGGAATCAGGAACAGTGAAGGAGAAATGCCTGCCAGTCAGGGGGAAAATGAGGATTCTGACATCCTAGGAAGTAAATGCAGGTTGTGGAACCGGAGGAGAGTGAAGACGGGTGTCGAAAGCTATAGAAGGGTCAGCAGAGATGGAGGTCAGAAGTGACCACTGAACATAGACCTAGATGAGTTCCTGTGCCATAGAGCATGCAGACAAAACCCTCACTGGGGGATTTGAAGACAGGATGGAGAGAATCATCTGACACAGGGAAGGGAGCTCAGTCTTCAGAGTTTTACTGGAAAGGAGAGCAGACAACTGAAGCTGTAGCTACAAGAGAAATAAAAGACGCAGAGCACAGAGAAACTGTGTTTATGTGCTGATGAGAAGCGTCCAACAGCAAGGGGAAAGATGCACAAGACAGCGCTGGAGGTTTTAGAAGGGACGTCCTTGAGAGCGGAAAAGTGAACGTGAGCTTGAGGATGAAGCAGGAGAAATGGATTCAGATAGAGCTAATAAGGCATTTCTAAGCAAGTCATGGACATGCCCTGCATTCCACTCTGCTCAGAGCTTGTGTGAATCATAACTGAACATTAAGTTGCATCGTATTATTCTCTGGGACCTATTTCAATGATCATAGCACGTTCCCTCTTTTATTAAAGTGGTATGTTAGAAGCTTATCTCATGTTGAACATCTTTGTATACATGGGATAAATACTACTTAGTCATGATGTATTTTTATGCAATATTATCCTCACTATTTTATGAATATTGCTTCTGTGTTTATAAGTCACACAAGATTATGATTCTTTTTTGTATCATCATTGTTCAGTTTGGGTCAGTTTTATACTAATGCTTGAAATGAGTTGAGTAGTTTTACCTTTTAAAAACAGTTTTGTAAGTCAGTGATTATCTGTTTCTGAGAATTTGGTGACATCTAATGAGTAGCCTAAGATTTATTTAATTTTAACCAAGACTGAATCAATGTATTAGGGACTTATAATTTTCTATTCCCACTTCTCTCTTTCTTGAAGTTTTGCCATACATTTTCTATTGTGTTATTTTAATTTATAGAATTAGCTTTCGGCTTTGTTAAAAATTCCTAAAGACCCATTTAGTTTATTTCTGTGTCAGTCATCTTTACTTTTATTTTTATTATTTCCTTCATTCATTACATAGTTTATTTTTCATGGTCTAGATTTGTGATTGAATGCATAATTCATTAATGAATAACTCAAGTTTCAGATTTTCTTCTTTTTCATTTTGTGCATTTAATGCTATAAAATTTCCCCCAATTATTACTTTAGACACAGCCTGCAATTCGAATGTATAGAGATTTCTTTGTTGTTCTTCTCTAGATATTTTATAAGCCTATTAAGATTTCTTTACTTCATGAGTTACTTAGCAATATGTTTTTAAGTTGCCATGAACATGGGTAGAGGTCATTGAAATTGTGTTTTTGTTGCTAATATTGCACTGAGATCAAGGAACTCAGTTTGCGTACTTTCTTCTGAATTTCTGATAAGTGTGCAAATATAGATATAAAGTTTCATGACAAGGAGAGCCTGCTGTAACATCATTTCAGCTCTAAAAATTTAGCTGTTGCCCTAACTTCAACCTAGATGATTTCTTGCAGCTGTCTTATCTTTTGAGGTGTGGAACTATGAAAATAGAACTCCAGAGAAAGTCTTCACATATTTTCTGTGGCTAAAGTCAGTTTAAATAGTTTTTGTTGTACTCTTGTTTATTTTAATTTCCAAACATCCACAAACTAATACTTTTATAAACTACAGAGCCTAAAGCTTAGCTGTAGTGGAAGTATCAAAATGATACATGAAAGTGTTCAGTTGCTCCTACTTTCTATACCTATTAAGTTATCCCTTGTTGTTGCTGATGTTCAGTCACATGTCATGTCTGACTCTTTGCGACCCCATGGACTGTAGTCCTCCAAGCTCCTCTGTCCACGGGATTTCCCAGGGAAGGATACTGGAATGGGTTGCCATTTCCTTCTCCAGGAGATCTAATCTATTCTGCACACAGCAACCAGGAATATTACTTTTAAAATACACACATCAGATCCTGTTATTCCTAGTTCACAAACCTCCAGTGATTTTCCCAACTCATTTAGGGGAAAAAGATTATTTACATATCATGGATCAGCAGCACTTGGAGTATCAAATTTTGAGTAGCTTGGCTCTAAATGCTTTAATCAGACATATATACCTATATGTGAATATCTATAAAATATATGTGTGTGTTTTATTTATTTACATCTATATGTATGTCTATGTATACATACACAAGCACATGTACCAACTGCGGAATGAGAAATGTTTTGTAAAAGTTATAGAAAATCAGAAGCATGGCACATTCGTGCTGCAGTCTGAGATACACTGTATCTTTGCAAAGTGAACCTGGCTGCGCTCTGCACCTCCTTCAAGTAAGCTAGAGGCATAGCCCTTGGTTGTCCGTTTAGGATTTCTGAGGTAAAATATGCATCGTTTGTGATTATTGCCTCAGATAACTTATTGAGCCATCCAGAGACTTCCATACAAGGGTTTTCTGTAGGTTCAGACTGCGCACCACGCTGCTTGGCCTCCTGGGCCATATAATTCAGGAAACAGAAGAACCAGGGTGGGTGAGGATGCAGGTGACATTTTTGTTGAACTCTAATAGAAGTCACAGAGAAGATGTCTATGATTTACCTATCAGCGAACCACTTTCCACTTGAAAAATAGCTTCTAGTGAGAGACTGGGGTGTAGCAGAGACTGAGCTCCTGACCACAGAAAACCAAAGAATTGTAACCTGCACAACGGCCAAGGAGAAAAAGGGCAGAGCCTAAACACAGAAGCGCATTGGAAGCTCTGAATTACAAGCACCTTCTAAAACTCCACAAATGTAATCTAATGTCAAGGGGCGGGAAAGTGCATTCTGCACACTCTGAGGTCAAAGAAGGTCTGTGACCAAGTCAAACATCAATGGTGGGGCCTCCCTGGTGGTCCAGTGGCTAAGACTCCATGCTCCCAATGCAGGGGGCCTGGGTTCAATCCCCGGTCAGGGATGTAGATCCTACATGCCACACCTAAGACCCAGCACAACCAAATAAATAAATACTTTAAAAAAATCAATACAACTGAGATATAAAGACCTCCTCTGGAGGGAGGGAGGAGAGTGAATATGTTTGAACAATAACATAATCTATTGTACCTACTAAATTATAAAGTTGGGCAGGCTGATCAGAAGTCCATCAGGTAACAGAAGTGATACCTTTGAGACCAGGCTTAAACAGACCCAAGAAGCCCAAATTGGTTATATGCACAGGTGTCAGCTGCTTTTGATATCCTGTCTCTCTTCCCTCAACCCGTCCTTACCACGCCATTGTCACCTGAGAAGTTTCCTATGACCATCTGACCCCAGAGGAAAAGAACTTGACCAGATTCCCAGATGTATCAGTACAAAATATTAGCACTAACGTGAAATGAAGTACTGCCTCATTGTCTGGAAGGCATGATGGACACAAGTAAAAGGTTGTTCCAGTGTTCAGATGAAAACAGGAGGCATTCTGGATTGGCTCTTTATCTGACGTGCCCTCTTATCAACATAAATTCCATTAACAGTCACTTAAAAACAAATCCTAGACCCAAACATTTCCCGTGCTCTCCACCGATGGCACCTGAGAGAAGCCACCCGAACATCCAGCCAGGATGATGGCGAAAGTCTTCCAACAGTCTCCCTTCCTTCTCTTTCTTCTAATCTACTCTGCACACAACAACCAGGAATATTACTTAAAAAACACACAAGTCAGATCCTGTTATTCCTAGTTCACAAACCTCCAGTGATTTCCCCCAACTCATTTAGGGGGAAAAGATTATTTATTTATTTAATCAAGCTCAGAAGGTCCTGTGTGACCAGGCTTCTGGGGGCCTCTCTGATTTCATCTGCCAAGTCCCCTTCATCCTTATTCAGGTCTAGCCTGATGTCGCGCAACGTCTTCAACATCCAACCACAAGCTGACCTCAGGACCTTTACATCTGCCCCTTTAGCTCTTCTCTAGACTTTTATAGCTTGTTCCTTCACAGCATTCAAATCTATGCTGATATCTAAAGGTCTGTCTTCATTGGGGTGGTTTATATTTTTTCGTACCACTTATCACTGGCTGCAAATTATTCCATGTTTACTTTAATATTTTCTGTCTTTCCCATGAGAAAACATGGTCCACAAAGGCTAAAACAATGTTACTCATCTTTGCATCCCAGCTTGTCGCTGGTATTTAATAAACATTTGTTGAAGGAATAGATGAACCAATGAAATCACTTAAGTGCCTTTTACCATAATATATATGCTTCTCAGGTGGTGCGGTGGTAAAGAATCCACCTGCCAATGCAGTGGGTTAGATTCCTGGGTTGGGAAGATCCCCTGGAGTAGGAAATGGCAACCCACTCCACTGTTCTTGCTTGGAGAATCCCATGGATAGAGGAGCCTGGTGGGCTACAGTCCATGGGGTCTCAAAGAGTCGGACACTGTTGCCAGCCAAAATCTTGGCCTTCTCCACCCAACAAATGAAAAATACAGAGACAGAGTTTGGAGGAAATAGAAAGGTGGCTTTTATTCTCAGCTGGGAAAGAGGGGAATACAGCAGGCTCATGCCTCAAAAACTGTGCTCCTTCCATGAGGAGTCTAGGGGCTTATATGTAGGCAAGGGCTCACAGTCTGGAGTCAGTGATGAGGAACAGAAGGTGATAGGATCTTGATTTCTTCCTCTTTCACTGTTTCAAAGACAGTCATAAGCTGGCGTCTGTAATCCAGTAACTGGGTCTGGCAGTTCTTCTGGGTCTGCAGGCTTCTTTCTGATACATAACAACAAGGGGAAGGGGGATGTAAGGGCAAACACTAGATGGTGGTGGTGGTTTAGTTGCTCAGTCGTGTCCAATTCTTGCAACCCCATGGACAGTAGGCTGCCAGGCTCCTCTGTCCATGGGATTCTCCAGGCAAGAATACTGGAGTGGGTAGCCATTTCCTTCTCCAGGAGAGCTTCCCAAGCCAGGAACCGAACTCAGGTCTCCTGCATTGCAGGCAGATTCTATACCAACTGAGCTATGAGGGAAGCCCTTGGAACCCCCAGACACTAGATAGGAGATATATTTAGCATAGAGTCAAAGGAAAATGTGCAAAGTATAGCTCCTGCAGAGTTAGAGGGCAGAGAAGCAAACTCAGTTACAGACATTCAGAGTTAGGAGCAGTTAAAGCGAAAGACTAGGAATGACCAGGCCTGCTCCCTGTTCTCTTTATCTTCTTTGTTTTCAGGAAAGGGGAAGAGAAAAACTCATTCCTCTTTTTACCTTTTCACTGCGACAACATGACTGAGGGACTGGGCACACACGCACACCGTAGTATATATAGACTCATCTTTATTTATTTACTTAAGCCACTTATTCTTTGTTGAGTGTGTTTTCAGCTGCACACACACACATTAGTCTTCCTACTTTAGGGATTTCACATTTCTCAGGGTTGGAATTTTCACTTTAAATGCTGCGATATTGGATTTCCGTACATATTGTTGCACCTTGGATCATGAACCCAGACATGTCTTCTGTGAGTGTTCATGTGTTCTGGGGACCACAGAAGCATCAGAAAGCTTGGTTTCCTAGTTGCCTCTGTTAAACTGTTACTAACTTTGCAGGTTCCTAACCGGTTTTATTTAATACAAAACTTTGCATCTACATCCATCTGCAATGCAGAATAGCGTCTCTTGAGTTCTGTGGTTGAATCCTTTTTTGCCCCAGGGGTGCAGCTAGAGTCATTACTTCCTGGCTTCCTTCAGGCCAGAAAGTGAAGATTTTTTTCTAAGCATTTCTAACATTTCTCAGGCTCCTGGCTTTTTCAGCTGCTCCCCTGCCCCACCCCAGAGAGGGCTGAGGCCCCTCAGGTGTCCGTCCTGCCCATTTTCCTTCACGTGTCCTGTGGTCTCACAGCCTGGCTTTCTTCCACGTGTTCCATCTTTCCTCTGGAAACTGGAGTTAGTCCCTTTTTTATTTCCAAGCTTGGCTACATATTTGATTTCTTTAAAAACATCTATTTGGGGACGTCTCTGGTGGCCCAAAGGTTAAGATCTTATGCTTCCACTGCAAGGAGCACTTGCTTCCTCCCTGGTTGGGGAACTAAGATCCTCCAACATGCAAGAAGCATAGCCAAAATAAAATAGAATAAAACAAAAAGATGACTTGTGAAAATCTGCTCTATAGCCCAGGGAGCCTGGCTCGGTGCTCTGTGATGACCTGGAGGGGTGAGACGGTGGGTGGGAGTGGCGGGAGGGAGGTTTTGGAGGGAGGGGAATGTATGCATACTTATAGCTGATTCATATTGTTGTACAGTAGGAACTAACACCACATTGTAAAGCAATTATCCACCAATTAAAAACAAATTAAAAAAATAAAAAAAAACTAAAATTAGAAAAAAAATGAAAGGATGAGTAAGATCTACAGGTCTTACTGATGCCCATGGTCTAATGTAAAATGGAAACAAGAGAAAAATCAGGCTATAGATATTGTGGGGTATGATACCATTTGCTAAAAATGGATAAAAAAAGAAAATACATATTTATGTAATATTTTATGTGTTTGAGGCAGAAGGTGACTTCCTATCATAGTTCAGCACTAGAATAGAAATATCTAAGGTTGTCTACACATACCTGGGAAGACATCACATGCTCAGAAGTTTACAGGGCTGGTAGTAGTGGTGATTGTCCCTGTGACGTATCACATGGGGTTGCAATGAGCCTCTAAAGAGGCAGTCTATATTCAATATCCTGTAATAAACTACCATGGAAAAGAAAAATAAATAAATAAATGAATTAAAAGGCAGTTAGTATCGGGAAGCACTTCCAAGTGTCTGAAAAGAGGTCATAGATGCTGGATTGATTTCCTGTGTTTGCTAGAATAAATTATCACACAACTGACCATTTAAAGCAACACAGAGCCACTCTCTTACAATTAAAGAGGCCAGAAGTCAGGCATCAGTATCCCAGGGTGGAAATCAAGGTGCTGGCATGACCAAATTTGTAGGGGAAGACGCATTCCTGGCTCCTCCCAGCCTCTGATGGGGGACAGTGTTCCTTGGCTTGCAGCTGCCTCGTGTCAATCTTCGAGTCTCTCTTTGCTCTGTCTTCACATGACCTTCTCTCTATACATCAAATATTCTTCTACCTCTTCTGGTAAGAATCCACGTTATGGCACTTAGTGTCCACTGGATAATCCAGGATAATCTTCCCATCTGGAGATTTTGAACTGGAAAGACTCACCCTGTTTTGCTTTCTGTTTCTATACAAGGATAGATTTGTGGATTTCAAGACAAAGGTCTGGATAGTCAAAGTTATGGTTTTTCCAGTAGTCATGTATGGATGTGAGATTTGGAACATAAAGAAGGCTAAGAGCTGAAGAATTGAAGCTTTCAACTTATGGTGCTGGAGAAGATTCTTGAGAGTCCCTTGGACAGCAAAGGAAATCAACCCTCAATATTTACTGGAAGGACTGATGCAGAAATTGAAACTCCAATGCTTTGGCCACCTGATGTGAAGAGCTGATTCATTAGAAAAGATGCCGATGCTGGGAAAGACTGAGGGCAGGAGGAGAAGGGGGTGACAGAAGATGGGATGGTTGGATGGCATCACCGACTCAATGGACATGAGTTTGAGCAAACTCGGGGAGATAGTAAAGGACAGGGAAGTGTGGCATGCTGCACTCCAAGCGGTTGCAAAGAGTTGGGCATGACTTAGCAAGAGAACAACAATAAATGCATTGCATGAATTGGAGGGTGGGTTCATGACTGAACCGCAGCAACAATCACGTGTTTGGTTTAGGGGACCACTTTTCCATCTACTACAGGTGGTGGTGAAAACTATGAGCAAGAAAATTGTCTCTTTTCTCCCAGCATACTAAAGGAACCATTTCAGAGGGAGAAGCAGAAACGATAGACAGCGTGTTAGCTAAGACCAGGAGAACTGATTTGCAGAGGGGAAGTTGGAAATGAGATGAACCCAGTCATGGCTAGGAATGTGCATCAGAGAGGAGATAGTTTTGAGCTGATTCTGTTCTGCTGGGAACCCTGAAGAGATGCTTGAGGACAAGGAAGATGGTGGAGCTGCCATAGATACCCCCTGGTCCTCCATGGCTCAGCTGATTTTTAGGCAACAGGAGTTACTATTTAATTTCAACAGTGCACTTGTCTATGAATGTGTGTGTGCTTAGTTGCTCAGTCGTGTCTGACTCTTTGCAACCCTATGGACTGTAGCCTGACAGGCTCCTCTGTCCTTGGGACTCTCCAGGCAAGAATACTGGAGTGGGTTGCTATGCCCTTTTCCAGGGGATCCTCCCAACCCAGGGATCCAACCCAGGTCTCGCTCTGCAGGTGGATTCTTTACTGTCTGAGCCACCAGGGAAGAATGACTGATGGAATAAAACCATAAACGCGCTATGTCATACTCTCCATCAAATTCCAAGAACACAGCATGAAAATCATGAGGGATGGGGTCAGATAGAGATCGATACATTCAGTTCACCAGGGTCGACTGAAGGGCAGTGAAAATCCCTCAAAAGAAATTAAAGCATGTTCTATGGCAAAAGTATATTTTCCAAATTTGGGGAGGGGAAGAGGGGAAGACCCAGGCATACAGGGGTCATGTCAAAAGAGGGGTGGCGTTGCACAAAGTTCAATCAACTAAGAAGCTCATCTGGGTCAGAAAAAAAGAAAATATTAGAGGTCACGCAAGTCAAGTTGGAGACTGAGTGCTATTTCTCTACAAAATTAAGCAGAACAGGGGTGTCCCTTGAAGGCAAAGTTCGGAGAGAAGACAGAAAATTTCCACACGTGCATCAAGGCTTCTTGAGATTCAACAGAAAGACTCAAGTTTCTTCTCAGACTTGAGGATCCAAGTATTTGATCAGGGAAAGGGTGATAGAAAACCTCACATTCCCAACGCAACCTGATCTGGAAGTACATTCTATCTCTTATAGGTTCACAAGTCTAGCAGAGCTTCTCTTTTTAAAACACAAATAAACCCAGAAAGAAAAAAACACAGAGATCATTATAGACCTCGGTGTGAATATCTTCTGTAAATGAACCCCTTGCCATTTTTGTGCTTCAGCCTCAGGAAAGACATTAAAATATATATATGTGTGTGTGTCTAATTATTTCAGTTTTGATTGCTCTTCACTGTTGCTCGGACTTCCCTCTAGCTGAGGCAAGCAGGCTTCTCAGCGCAGTGGTTTCTGCTGTCGCAGAGCAGCGTCTCTAGAGCTCAGGCTCAGGACCTGTGGCTCATGGGCTTGGTTCCTGGGTGACATGTGGGATCTTCCACCGACTAGGGATCAAACCCATGTCTCCTGCATTGGCAGGCGGATTCTTTCTCACCCGGCCACCAGGGAAGCCCTGTTTTATTTTATTTTTTATTTTATTTTGAGGAATTGAGAAGAAAAGTGGATGCAGGGGAAACTTGGGGCACCTTCACCAGGGGAACTCCAAGGAGACGTCTGGGCCGTGAGTTGTGGTCAGCCTGAGGCAAGGGAGGGAAGCTCCCAGACATTTGTTTTCACTCCTGTGTGAAGAATATTGCCATTCATCATCTCTCGCTTACGTTTCCTCCCTGCCCCCGTGGGTGGTGGGGCTGCCTCACCTCACAGATGTAGGGACACCATCAGGGTGACAGGGTTTGGAGCCAGAGGGGCAGGAAGTCCAGCCCCGGCTTCTCTGTCTTACTTCCAAGTCAGGAGCTTTCTGGTTCTGGGGGTTGGGATGCGGCCACCTGTTGCTTCCCTGCATCTGGGCTGCCTCAGGCCCAGGGGAGGGGTCCTCATACTTCCCTCCTGCTCCTGCTGCCGCTTCTGGTGGGCTCGGTCCCTCCCTTGGTGTCCCAGCACCGATGCCGCACGTTCCTCAGCCCCTGGGCATCCTGAGAGCAGGAACTGGGTCTTACTTAGGTGGCCTGCCAGGTGCCCAGCACCAGGCTCGCTACACATAAAAACCGGCCCAGAATCCGGTACCCAGTGAGGGCACGGTCCTGGCAGGCCGTGGACCTGGGAACACTCAGCAGTGTCCTCTGGGCTCCGACACTGTGCCAGGTGCTCACACAAAATCTGCGTTCTTTAATCCTCAAAAGTGCCCTGTGCCAAGACCGTGACTCGATTCCACAGAGAAAGAAACCAAGGCTCAGAGAGGTAAACCGGCTTGTCCGAGGTGACCCAGCCCTGGAGGGTGTTAGGGCTGGAGCACTGACTGTGGCGCTCCCCTCACCCCAGGCTGGAGGCCTGGTGACCACAGGGGTTTGGCAGCGCCAACAGCACCTTTTGTACGGAGGCACTTAAGAAAAAAAACACAGAGATCATTATAGACCTCGGTGTGAATATCTTCTGTAAATGAACCCCTTGCCATTTTTGTGCTTCAGCCTCAGGAAAGACATTAAAATAT
The DNA here is from genome assembly GCA_006410635.1 of Cephalophus harveyi. Classification (NCBI taxonomy): domain Eukaryota; kingdom Metazoa; phylum Chordata; class Mammalia; order Artiodactyla; family Bovidae; genus Cephalophus; species Cephalophus harveyi. The sequence continues at coordinate 301,729 of SJYT01078462.1, forward strand.
ATATATGTGTGTGTGTCTAATTATTTCAGTTTTGATTGCTCTTCACTGTTGCTCGGACTTCCCTCTAGCTGAGGCAAGCAGGCTTCTCAGCGCAGTGGTTTCTGCTGTCGCAGAGCAGCGTCTCTAGAGCTCAGGCTCAGGACCTGTGGCTCATGGGCTTGGTTCCTGGGTGACATGTGGGATCTTCCACCGACTAGGGATCAAACCCATGTCTCCTGCATTGGCAGGCGGATTCTTTCTCACCCGGCCACCAGGGAAGCCCTGTTTTATTTTATTTTTTATTTTATTTTGAGGAATTGAGAAGAAAAGTGGATGCAGGGGAAACTTGGGGCACCTTCACCAGGGGAACTCCAAGGAGACGTCTGGGCCGTGAGTTGTGGTCAGCCTGAGGCAAGGGAGGGAAGCTCCCAGACATTTGTTTTCACTCCTGTGTGAAGAATATTGCCATTCATCATCTCTCGCTTACGTTTCCTCCCTGCCCCCGTGGGTGGTGGGGCTGCCTCACCTCACAGATGTAGGGACACCATCAGGGTGACAGGGTTTGGAGCCAGAGGGGCAGGAAGTCCAGCCCCGGCTTCTCTGTCTTACTTCCAAGTCAGGAGCTTTCTGGTTCTGGGGGTTGGGATGCGGCCACCTGTTGCTTCCCTGCATCTGGGCTGCCTCAGGCCCAGGGGAGGGGTCCTCATACTTCCCTCCTGCTCCTGCTGCCGCTTCTGGTGGGCTCGGTCCCTCCCTTGGTGTCCCAGCACCGATGCCGCACGTTCCTCAGCCCCTGGGCATCCTGAGAGCAGGAACTGGGTCTTACTTAGGTGGCCTGCCAGGTGCCCAGCACCAGGCTCGCTACACATAAAAACCGGCCCAGAATCCGGTACCCAGTGAGGGCACGGTCCTGGCAGGCCGTGGACCTGGGAACACTCAGCAGTGTCCTCTGGGCTCCGGCACTGTGCCAGGTGCTCACACAAAATCTGTGTTCTTTAATCCTCAAAAGTGCCCTGTGCCAAGACCGTGACTCGATTCCGCAGAGAAAGAAACCAAGGCTCAGAGAGGTAAACCGGCTTGTCCGAGGTGACCCAGCCCTGGAGGGTGTTAGGGCTGGAGCACTGACTGTGGCGCTCCCCTCACCCCAGGCTGGAGGCCTGGTGACCACAGGGGTTTGGCAGCGCCAACAGCACCTTTTGTATGGAGGCGCTTAAGGGAAACGATGACAGAGAAAGACCTGAGGGTTCTGCAGAAAGCAGCCTGTTCCATGAGCAGGTACAGGGCTGGCTGACCAGCATGCTGGGGGTGGGGGGCTGGGGGTGATCAGAGGAGCAGGGACCCTGAAGGAGGAGGGGGCCTGCAGATTTGCAGGCTGCAATGCAGTCTCTGCTCCCTGCAAAGTGGGTGAATCATCTGCCCAGCAGCTGCGGAGCAGACGTGTCGCCAGCGCCCCCCTGTGCACACAGGGAGAACTGGAACCGCTGCGGGGGTGGCCCTGCAGCCGCTGAACCCTGAGCATGGCGCACGCCTGACTTCCAGGGCAAAAACTGGCAAATGCTCCTTCAGTCCCAGGAACAAATGACTAAGCGGGTCTCCAGGCCCAGCGGAGCGAGGCCAGCCCTTCTGTCTCCTGTCTCAGTGGAACCTCTGGCCCTGGGCCCGATTTTGGGTCTCCAGGCACCTCCCAGGTGTGCAGGGCAGGGATGAGCTGGGGCATCCCCCAGAGGAGAACAGGGCTTTACAGTGAGCTGTACCGCCCAGCTCTCTGCAAGGGGGCAGGTCTCAGGGGGACGGGAGTGTGCCCTGGACTGTCCGCAGGGTTCCCTTCTCCTTTCGTTGGGCAGTTTTTTCTCTGGATTTCAGTTTCTCCTCCTGCAAAGCGAGCATTGGATCATATTGGGGCTGACATAGGGTCAGGTGTTGTTTGCCTCCTCCTGGGTCCTTTCTGGCCCTTCCCCATGGCCCCTTATTCCGTCCCTCCGACAGTTTGAAAAAAAAAGAAAAGAAAAAAAATGGGGTAGAGAGTTTATTTACATGAGAAATCACAGGACAGGGTTACTGAGGTTCCTCTGGTTGCAGGCTCAAATTCCATGGGAGAAAATCCACTCCGGAGGTGAGAGTTGCTGTTCCTTTAATTTAATAGTTGCGTATTTATTTAGCAGCTATTATGTGCCAAGTGAAGCACGGTGCCCATTCCCCCTCTTCCTCCCTGCAGCCTAAGTAACAATCTAGAGAAGATACAGAGTTGCATCCTAGAGGCTATAACACAGAATTGTGTCTTTGCTCTGCTTGCTGCTGCTGCTGCTGCTAAGTCGCTTCAGTCGTGTCCAACTCTGTGTGACCCCATAGACACCAGGCTCCCCCGGCCCTGGGATTCTCCAGGCAAGAACACTGGAGTGGGTTGCCATTTCCTTCTCCAATGCATGAAAGTGAACAGTGAAAGTGAAGTCGCTCAGTCATTTCCGACTCTTAGCGACCCCATGGACTGCAGCCTACCAGGCTCCTCCATCCATGGGATTTTCCAGGCAAGAGTACTGGAGTGGGATGCCATTGCTACATCTCTGTAAATATGCCTTTGCATGAAATCTAGAAAAATGGCTCAGATGAACCTATGTGCAGGGCAGGAATGGAGACACGGACACAGAGAACAGATAGGTGGACGCAGGAGGGAAGGGAAGGGGAGAGTGGGATGAATAAGATTGACATGTGGGAGGATAAGATTGACATGTATGCACACCATGGGTAGAACTGATAGCTAGCAGGAAGCTGCTCTGTAGCTCAGGGCGCTCAACTCAGTGGTCTGTGGTGACCTCGAGGGGTGGGACTGGGGGAGGGCTGGGACGGAGGGCCACGAGGGCGGGTTATGTGTATACGTGTAGCTGATTCACTTCTTTGTACGCAGAAACTAGCACAAAATTGCATAGCAATTATAGTCCAATAAAAAAAATTTAATTGCCTTTGTATGAGGATAAGAATTGGAGAGAAATAGAAACTTAAGGTGGCTCAGTGGTAAAGAATCAGCCTGCCAGTACAGGAGACGTGGGTTCCATCCCTGGGTCGGGAAGATCCACTGGAGGGGGAAATGGCAACCCACTCCAGTATTCTTGCCTGGAGACTCCCATGGACAGAGGAGCCTGGCGGGCTATAGCCCACAGGGTCTCAAAGAGTCAGACGCGACTGAGCACACACACACACACACACACACACACACACACAGAAGTTTAAAGTGTAAAACAAAAGTTGACTTGATGGTGTGTCAGAAGGTGGGAATGGGCAGCTTTTGCTGTTAAAATGTTGCCCATGGAAGACGCACACAGAGCATCCCAAGGGTGTGCTGACGGAGACTCAGGGAGCCTCCACACTGGGGCCCCAGAGGCCCTCTGGCCACAGCAGCTAGGAAGTCCTGGCACAGATGCCAGGTCAACATCAGCATTAAATTTGGATGTTCACACACCCAGGGAAGCAGCTCCAGAATTAAAAAAAAAAAAAAAAAGATTCATTCATTCCGTCAGTCAGTCAGTCATTCATGGCTGAGGATACACAGATAATTAATACACACTTCGTGCCCCGCAGGAAAACACAAGGAGAACAAACAGGAAAGAATCAAGAAATGTTCTTTATCAGGTGAACACAAGCCCGAGAGAAGTGTTTTCTTAATTAGCAATTAATGATACATTCTCATCTTCGCAGCTCACTGTTTATAAGTAATCTGTCAGTTATGAGTATTATTATTGTTATTATTGACATTATTATTTACTTTGACATTATTATTTATGGAGCTTTCTGGGAGAAACGGCAGGGAGGAAAGAGAGGCATGAGGAGTATAGTTTAAATGGACTAGGAGAGTCTATCAGTTGGAAGACAAAGCTCTTAAAGAAGTTTGTGAAAACTTGAAAAGACTCTTTAACATACCAATTAACCCTGAACTCACCCAGGACATCTACAGCTGCTCCCAGTCCCTCCCACCCCCAGAGCACCTAAATAAGGGTGGAAAGTGCTCTTTGACCTCTTTCTCCAGGACTACAGGGACTGTATGCTGGTCCCCTCTGTACCCTGGGGTGCAGCGACCCAGTTGCACAGAGGGGTGGCTGGGGATCCCTGCAGAGCGGGCAGTGCCCCCTCTCTACCTCTGGTTAACCCAGCGGGCAGCCTGGGAAGATGCAGACCCCAACCCTTCTGTGCATTACTGACCCTTGACTTTGCAGGGAAGTTCAGGGCAGGAGTGGACCCCACTGGACAGAGGAGGGTCTGCTGACCCTTGCCAAGGGGGTTGGCTCCTTGCTGGCCAGCATCCTCTGCTTTACGGACAGGGCGGGCAGCGCGGTTCTTCCAGGACTGGGCAGAGCTTAGCTGAGCTCTTGAATTCTTGGCTTGCTCCATGCACGCCTTCCTACTGGCTGATGAATGAATTGGATTATTGAAAAACAAAAACAAAATGGATACAACCCCAAACTTTACCCCATGACCATCATTACCACCAAAAAGTTCCCCCTCCAAAGCACTGAAGGCTTATGCGCATATGAATAAAACAACCCCCTTTGCCCTCTCCTCTCCTCCCAACCCCCACACTTCATATAACATTAGGCCTCCGAGAAAAAAGGATGTTGCCTAAGAAATATTACGGAAAGCCTGTGGATTTTTGTTTACGCGGACCTTTCGCTGTCATCTTTAATATTCTTATCCCAAGCGCCATCCAAAAGCAAAATTCCTGTAACCAAAGCCCATGAGGAAATTTAGTACAGAAGAATTTCACAGGGATCAGACTTTTCTCCCTTTCAAGAAGGTATTGAAGCTAAAATACAACAAACAACACAACAGCCTCTGCAGGAGAAAGTCCATCAGAGAAGCCCTTGCTTGTTTCTATACATTTCATTTTTAAAAATTGCTTTATTTTAAACTGGAGAACTGGAGGCTAATTCCTTTACAATGTTGTGTTGGTTTCTGCCATACATCAACATGAATCAGCCATAGGTATACACGCACATGTCTCCTCCCTCCCATTTCATTTTTTGATCAACTTATCTGCCCATGAAAACCGAGCCTAGGGGAATGGACGTAAGTCCCAGTCTGGGGCTGCAAAGGGTTAACGTTTTTTTCTTCTTGTATGGAGCTCTGAAGATGTGAGAAGAGCCCTGGTCAATAGACAGATATATTGACTTGTTATTATTTAAAGTTGTTTAACCAGGTAGAGATAAACGAAAGCTTTCAGCAGCTGAACTATCACACAAATCACAATTAAGGTGGCGTATGTGTTTGGGAGACGTAAAATCAATTCCCGCGAAGATAATGTTTTAGTCTCTATTTGAACTTGAAAACAGAAGTAAATTTTCAGCAGCAACAGCTGGGCTTGTTCCATCCAGGAGGCTCTCTATTAACTGTACAAGAAGGGCCTTTATTACCTCTTCTAATGGTTTTCCTCTCTGGTTTTGTCTTCATCAAAAAAGCCAAATTGATTGCGGTGGTGCTGTTTACTGATGCGCAGGTCAGGGTGGGGTGGTGGCAGCTGTGTGTTCCCAGCCCCTGTGTTGACGTCTCTCTCCTTGTGGTGAGCCTCTTGTTGTTGGGAGGCCAGGATGATGGAGCCCTGGGGGCTGCTGTGGGGCGGTTGGGTCAGGAGTTTGGGGGTGCTGGTCGCAGCCTGTGCAGGAAATGGAGGCATCTTTTGATCTAAAGTAACTCCTGGGGTTGGATCACCTGCAAAGATTCCCCCAGAGGGATGCGACCTCTGAGTCCCACCATTAACATGTCAATCATGAGAATGTGTGTGTGTGTGTGAGTGAGTGTGTGTGTGTGCACGCATGTGAGATCATGTTAATTCTATCTGCTCCCTGGAGGATAGGGACCACATTTGATGTCACTGGATCCTTTATTGGATTTAGTGTTTCTGGCGCATCATATGTGATTATAAAGCGGGCAGTGGATGTGGGGAGCCCACAGGTGCAAAGGCCTGGATTTAATCCACTCCCCGTCATATTACCCTTCTCAGCCTTCCTCACAGTCCATCAAGGGCATGGAGGCTGGTTACCTTTTCACTCCTCTTGCATTTTCCCACTGAACTAGGACAGGAAGCTGCAGGGTAAGCTTGTGCAAGCAAGGGTGGGGCACAGGTCCCCCTTTGGGGGTCACAAGTCTTGCCTATGAGTAAAAGGAATATACAGTGAGGAAGTTTGGCCTCCACCAGGAAGCAAGGAGGGGAAGAAGATACCTTGGTTCTAGAATGAGAACAGAGCTGGTCAGGACCGGAAGAGGGCCAGTGAGGGACCAGAGGCCAGGAGCCCAGCCCCGTCTTCATCTCATCTGGGTGCTACCAGCTGCGAGAACTGGGGCTCACCACAGGCTCTGGGTTGTAGGGGCTTTGAAAAATGTGAACGGTGAGATCCGGGCTTGAAACATGAACACTTGTAAAAATGCAAGATTAGTATTCCTGCCAAAGGGAAACAGACAGACAAGCAAACAAAACAGGCAAGAAGAAAGGTGAAAAGGGGCAACTTGTCCTGATCAGACCTGTTCTCTTTTAGACAACGGAGTGAGTAGGCGAGTCCTATGACAAATCTCGCGTCTCAACGTCTTTTGCGTCTGGGTGATTCTTTCTAACCCCTGACCTCCTGCATCAACACTGGGGACCAAAACGGGGACCTCACATCAGTTTCACCCTACTGGTGTTGACCGCCCCCTTCCACTCTCCAGTGCATCTCTACACAGCCTCTGCTCAAGGTCTGTTTAGATCAGGTTCCTCAACTCGAAAGCCAAGGAGTCACTTAGGCACCAGTTACTGAGGCTTTCAATGCACCAGGCACTGTGGTAGGTGCTGGGGAAACAGAAGCTCTGTGACAGCAGAGGAGCCAGTGGGGGAAGAGAGAAATTCTCACAGAGACAGAGGCACTTACATTTACGTCAAGTCAGTGGTTCCTAATTGCCTGAATGGAGTCACATTTGGCTGAATAGTGTCTGTATTTCCATCGTCCATAATCTGTGGTCCTGCTGCTGCTGCTGCTGCTGCTAAGTCGCTTCAGTCGTGTCTGACTCTGTGCGACCCCATAGACGGCAGCCCACCAGGCTCCCCCATCCCTGGGATTCTCCAGGCAAGAACACTGGAGTGGGTTGCCATTTTCTTCTCCAATGCATGAAAGTGAAAAGTGAAAGTGAAGTCACTCAGTCGTGTCTGACTCTTCGCTACTCCATGGACTGTAGCCCACCAGGCTCCTCCATCCATGGGATTTTCCAGGCAAGAGTACTGGAGTGGGGTGCCATTGCCTTCTCCAAATCTGTTGTCCTAGGCAGTGATTTTTGGTGATCTCTCTCTTTTGTATTCAAGCTAGAAAACAAAGGCAGCCTTTCCCTCCTATTGCATGATCCTCTCCTGTGTACTGGGAGCCTGGAATTAAACGTTTTCCTCCCTTCATTTCTCTGCAGAATCAACAATCCCCCTGTGTATTGCTTCTCAGAGGCTCTCAGACTTGTGCCTGGTTTAGGGTCAGGCGCTCGAGCCACGTCTCCCTGGGGCTTGCTCCCTGATAGCAAAATGGAAAGGGGCAACCCGCAGAGCACAGGCATCTTCTAGACCCAACCCTTGGAGCCAAGAGAGCCTCCTGGGACTTGGTGCCATTTTCTCTCAATATGCGTCACCCCACCTTCTCTTCTGGAAGCTCACAGTGAAGGCGGGTGTCCACAGACTTAGGTGACTGCTCTCGGTTCAGTCAACACAGCCCTGAGAACAGGGGGCCGTGGACCCTGAACCAGGAAGAGCGTGGGGTGTGGAGCCAGAGGGACCCAGGTTGGAAGTGGTTCCAACCCTGCTGGCTTCTAGCCCCATGGAGATCCCTAGCACCTACCTCTGGTCTCCAGGGGGATAGTGCATCGTGCTTGAGGTGGTCTGAATACTATATGAATCTGGCATGGGAGAGCTCCTAGCTCTGCTAGGTCCACGCGTGAATTCAATAAACATTAAGTGTTATCTCCCTCGGGCCCTTCCTCTCCTCCCTCCATCCTGCCTGACTCCTCCCTGTACACACATTGCAGTTGACATAACACAGTTGTGCAAGGCACACTGGGCTGGCCACAGTGTCTCTTTCTCCTGAGCATGTCACTGTGATTGTGTATCATACTCTCAAGACAGAATTCTTCACCCTGGGCACATCCCTGTCACGTCTTACTCTATTCCTAAGCAATTTCCAGCTTCTTAAGGTAAGAACTTAGAGAAGGAGAAGGGCAGGGTAAAGAGTGCTGAAACTGCCCATGACCAGGGAGAGTGCAGGGAGAGTCGGGCAGGGACAATGGAGCTTCTGCCTCTGCAGTAAGGATTGACATCAAAGCGAGCAATTCAAACAGCAGACTGACTCTGGTACTAGAGCACCGCTGCATGAAGTGGAAGACGGCAGACGGGAGCAGTCCAGATAGGGCTGTCCACGCAGCCCTGAGATGGAGGCTCTAGCTTCATCAAGAGAAGAACCAGGGCCTTTGTATCTGAGGACCTCCAAGGAGTCCCTTTACAGTCCTAGCCGACTCCATCACTCAGCCACTGCTTCTCTAATAAGCTGATTCCCCCGAGACCTTCACCGAGGAAGAGACAGAAACAGCAGTGATTTGGTCTTGTAACCAGAGCAACCGTCCTTGCAAGCTTGCCTTGCAGGGAATGAGGCCAAGAGTGAAAAAGGAAGCCGGCTCCGTGGGTAGCGCCCAGCTTGAGTTCCTCCTCAGCCAACCCGGAAAGCATCTCCCACCCTGTGGGGTCCAGGCACCAGGGGAAGCAGGGAACTCCTCTGTGCTTTTGAAGTCAGTTTGCTTATCCACCCAGGACCACATGGAAGCAGAGGAGAGAGGGGAGGAGGAAGTGGCATCATCTAACACTCAGGGGCTGGATGCTTTCCCTGGCGCTCTACATGTTTTATTTCCTGTGACCATAAGGACAGCTCTGAGAATATGGTATTTAAGCAGAGCCATTTTTCCTGCGATGACTTCTAGACCATCATGTGGGGTGGTCGGGGGTGGTGGTTGGAGAAGGGACGAGACAGAGCTGAGGGTAAAGGGAAGAGACTCACTGCATGGCCACCTCCCTGTTCAGAGCATCCAAGCTGGTAGCTTGCCCGTTCCTCCCATGGCGCCTGCCCTCGTCCACCTCACAGCAGTGCCGTGACAATTATAGACACGACTTTGCAGACAAGGAAACTGAGGCTGTAAGAGATGTTGCTGTCAGCTCACGGGCACACAACTCATCTATGGCAGAATCCGGATTTCAACTCAGCTTTCCCTGGTGTGCAGCTCCCACCCCCTCGCCTCTGAGCAGCACACACGGGCGGGCCCAGGCTCACATGGCTAAGTGCTTACATGCACTGATAAGGCCACCTAGACAACTCATGGCGCGGGGATGCAGTGGAGACGATGCCTCCTGCTGAGATGCACCCTTCCTGGCGGGTCTCTCTGGGAACATCGGCGGGGGAAATGAAAAGAGCAAGAAGAGTCATTCAAGTGGAATGTATGCCTCTTAAAGTTGCTCTCTGGTGAGGTCTGGAAGCTTACAAACCTTTCTGAAATTTGCTCATGAGCAAATGAGCATCAAACAATGTGGTAAACAAATAGAGAGGACTCACCTGTCTCTAACATCAAACAGCGTGGGAAATAGACAGGACTTGCCTGACTCTAACACAGATAACAGATGAATCCTGGTGCCTGGTCATCCCTCCCACCCCATCACCCACTGAACTGAGGTTGGGCCTCTTGCACTAGACATGAAATCTGCCAGATCCTATCTAGGTGGGGGGTAGCGGTGCCGGTTTGCCTTCTTCCTGCTTAACTCATCTGGTACTTCCTGACTCTCCTCTCCCATCACAGCAAGCGATGAAGGCAACACCTTTGTCTAACAAAATCAAGATGCAGAGCAAATAGAGGAGGCTGAATGAATCGCAGATGATCAAGGAGCTAGAGTTCTTATGGAATGAAAGTGGGAAGCAGAGAAGGAAATCAGGGTCCCTTGTAGATGATTATGATATAATTAGATGACTCAGGAAGACGCTGATGGTGCCTAAACCTCTCCACCTGGAAGTTCTAAGGATATTTGAAAATGAATACATCAAAAATTGCATGAGATCTCATCATCCTCCTGTTTTGAGAATCTTAGAATTGTACCATCTCCTACCCAGTTGGCTGACTTAGAGACCTGGAATATTCCTTGTATTTCACATTCCCCATCACCCCAGGCATCTAGTCCTTCTTGTTTGATTTCTCTTCTAAAACTCAGCCCCGACTTGCTTATTGTTCCTTATCATTCCTCACCTGAATGAGTTTAACCCTAACATGTTACTTTTTTGCCCATTAATCTGCTTTCCTGCCATGGTGATCTTCCTAAATTGCAAATATGTTTTAGCCACCCTACTGATTAAATCCTTCTACACTTTCCCTCTTTTAGGACAAGTCCAAGCATCTCAGCATTTCTGGAGATTTAAGGACCTTATCACTGCTTGCCCCTTCCACCCCATCTCCTGCCATGCCGCCCCTACCCTCACCCCTCTTGGGATAATCTGCACTTCCAGGTTCCTGACCGTGCTAGGCTTCTCACATCTGTACAGGCTCCTAAAGGATGGACTTCTCCCATTACTTAGCTGTTTGCCTCCCTTTCCCCAGCTGAGCCCTCTTGCCTCTGTAAGCCCCAGCTCAGGCCTCTCCTCTGTTGCAAGTGAGCCCTGAGCCCTGCGGTCTGGCTGCCTGCCCTTGCCCTGGGCTCCTGTACCCTTGATCCTACCTATCGGGTCATGACATGGTTCTAAATCCTCCTCCGGATCGGGGTTTCCTGGACAGTCCCTCCACCCCTCACGCTTGCATCCTCATCATTCTTCACATATTAGCTGTTGATACAAGCTTATTAGACTGAAATGAACTTCCACCCTCTCTACTTTTTCAGCGTTCCTGGAGGTTCCACAAAAATTCTTCCCACTTTCCAAGCTTGTGTCCTTGAATTATCCAATAGTCAGAGATGCCTTCCTTCCTTTTAAGCTTCAATAAATAAATAATTCATAAAATATTTTTACCAGTTTTTTGAAAGAAATAAACAGAGTTGAGATTCTATCTCATGCAGCAGTCCTCAACTTTTTTGACACCAGGGACCAGTTTTGTGGAAGATTTTTTTCACAGACAGGGGGGTTGGGGGATTGTTTCAGAATGATTCAAGCACAGTACATTTATTGTGCCTATTATCTCTATTATTATCACATCAGCACCATCTCGGATCATCAGGCATTAGATCCCAGAGGTTGGGGTCCCCTAAATAGAGGATCAGGTACATAAGCTCCCACCCCCTCGCCTCTGAGCAGCACACACGGGCGGGCCCAGGCTCACATGGCTAAGTGCTTACATGCACTGATAGGGCCACCTAGACAACTCATGGCGCGGGGATGCAGTGGAGACGATGCCTCCTGCTGAGATGCACCCTTCCTGGCGGGTCTCTCTGGGAACATCGGCGGGGGAAATGAAAAGAGCAAGAAGAGTCATTCAAGTGGAATGTATGCCTCTTAAAGTTGCTCTCTGGTGAGGTCTGGAAGCTTACAAACCTTTCTGAAATTTGCTCATGAGCAAATGAGCATCAAACAATGTGGTAAACAGATAGAGAGGACTCACCTGTCTCTAACATCAAACAGCGTGGGAAATAGACAGGACTTGCCTGACTCTAACACAGATAACAGATGAATCCTGGTGCCTGGTCATCCCTCCCACCCCATCACCCACTGAACTGAGGTTGGGCCTCTTGCACTAGACATGAAATCTGCCAGATCCTATCTAGGTGGGGGGTAGCGGTGCCGGTTTGCCTTCTTCCTGCTTAACTCATCTGGTACTTCCTGACTCTCCTCTCCCATCACAGCAAGCGATGAAGGCAACACCTTTGTCTAACAAAATCAAGATGCAGAGCAAATAGAGGAGGCTGAATGAATCGCAGATGATCAAGGAGCTAGAGTTCTTATGGAATGAAAGTGGGAAGCAGAGAAGGAAATCAGGGTCCCTTGTAGATGATTATGATATAATTAGATGACTCAGGAAGACGCTGATGGTGCCTAAACCTCTCCACCTGGAAGTTCTAAGGATATTTGAAAATGAATACATCAAAAATTGCATGAGATCTCATCATCCTCCTGTTTTGAGAATCTTAGAATTGTACCATCTCCTACCCAGTTGGCTGACTTAGAGACCTGGAATATTCCTTGTATTTCACATTCCCCATCACCCCAGGCATCTAGTCCTTCTTGTTTGATTTCTCTTCTAAAACTCAGCCCCGACTTGCTTATTGTTCCTTATCATTCCTCACCTGAATGAGTTTAACCCTAACATGTTACTTTTTTGCCCATTAATCTGCTTTCCTGCCATGGTGATCTTCCTAAATTGCAAATATGTTTTAGCCACCCTACTGATTAAATCCTTCTACACTTTCCCTCTTTTAGGACAAGTCCAAGCATCTCAGCATTTCTGGAGATTTAAGGACCTTATCACTGCTTGCCCCTTCCACCCCATCTCCTGCCATGCCGCCCCTACCCTCACCCCTCTTGGGATAATCTGCACTTCCAGGTTCCTGACCGTGCTAGGCTTCTCACATCTGTACAGGCTCCTAAAGGATGGACTTCTCCCATTACTTAGCTGTTTGCCTCCCTTTCCCCAGCTGAGCCCTCTTGCCTCTGTAAGCCCCAGCTCAGGCCTCTCCTCTGTTGCAAGTGAGCCCTGAGCCCTGCGGTCTGGCTGCCTGCCCTTGCCCTGGGCTCCTGTACCCTTGATCCTACCTATCGGGTCATGACATGGTTCTAAATCCTCCTCCGGATCGGGGTTTCCTGGACAGTCCCTCCACCCCTCACGCTTGCATCCTCATCATTCTTCACATATTAGCTGTTGATACAAGCTTATTAGACTGAAATGAACTTCCACCCTCTCTACTTTTTCAGCGTTCCTGGAGGTTCCACAAAAATTCTTCCCACTTTCCAAGCTTGTGTCCTTGAATTATCCAATAGTCAGAGATGCCTTCCTTCCTTTTAAGCTTCAATAAATAAATAATTCATAAAATATTTTTACCAGTTTTTTGAAAGAAATAAACAGAGTTGAGATTCTATCTCATGCAGCAGTCCTCAACTTTTTTGACACCAGGGACCAGTTTTGTGGAAGATTTTTTTCACAGACAGGGGGGTTGGGGGATTGTTTCAGAATGATTCAAGCACAGTACATTTATTGTGCCTATTATCTCTATTATTATCACATCAGCACCATCTCGGATCATCAGGCATTAGATCCCAGAGGTTGGGGTCCCCTAAATAGAGGATCAGGTACATGAGGACAGTGAGGGAAAGCTGAGGGAAGGATAGAAAAAAACAACTCATGTTTATTTTGTAACTAATAAATAACAGGTACTGTGTTACATATCTTCTCTTATTCACACCTAATAATTCTCACAGTCTGTCTTCTGAGGCAGGAATTATTACCACTGTATTAATGAAGATGAGACTAAACGGGTATCACTTGATGTCTCTGAAGAGAAAGGACTTGGCGAACTTACATAGAAGGAAATATGTCTCATAGGACATGAAAAGCGAAAGAAACCTGGTGGAAGTATTAGTCGCTCAGTCGTGTCTGACTCTGTGCAACCCCACGGACTGTCGCCCTCCAGGCTCCTCTGTCCACGGGATTCTCCAGGCAAGAAGACTGGAGTGGGTTGCCATTTCCTTCTCCAGGGGATCTTCCCGACCCAGAGACTGAACTTGGGTCTCCCGCATTGCAGGCAGATTCTTTACCATCTGAGCCACCAGGGAAGCCCCTTAGAGGCCATAACAAATGGAAGACAGGTAAGAACTGCAAATATTCTTATTTTGAAATAAGAAATGCTGTTAAACATGTAAATGCAAGTGAGCCATATCTTCATCCTCAATCCTATCGTTTTAGGAAGAGCTTACCTGGAGAAACTCTGCTTTTAGAGGAAACCATCCAGAAAGACTAAACGTTCTGCTGCTCACCCTTCGCCTCTTAGTTGTGCCTGGCTCCTCAGCCTCTGCTTCCTCTTCCCCTCATCGGAAAGGTCAATGGAGATTTGACATCTTACGAAAGATGCTCCATAACCTCTCTCTCCCCCAAATCATTATATTCCAACCAGATTTGATGTTCTCTAGATGGTAAATGACTGGAGAAGGGAATGGCAAACCACTTCAGTATTCTTGCCTTGAGAATCCCACGAACAGTATGAAAAGGCAAAAAGATAGGACACTGAAAATTGAACTCCCCAGATCGATAGGTGCCCAACATGCCACTGGAGATTAGCGGAGAAATAACTCCAGAAAGAATGAAGAGACGGAGCCAAAGCAAAAACAACACCCAGTGGTTTGTTGTGACTGGTGATGGAAGTAAAGTCTGATGCTGTAAAGATCAATATTGCATAGGAACCTGGAATGTTAGGTCCATGAATCAAGGCAAATTGGAAGTGGTCAAACAGGAGATGGCAAAAGTGAGCATAGACATTTTAGGAATCAGCAAACTAAAATGGACTGGAATGGGTGAATTTAACTCAGATGACCATTATATCTACTACTGTGGGCAGGAATCCCTTAGAAGAAATGGAGTAGGCGACAGAGTCAACAAAAGAGTCTGAAATGCAGTACTTGGATACAATCTCAAAAATGACAGAATGATCTCTGTTCATTTCCAAGGCAAACCATTCAATATCACAGTAATCCAAGTCTATGCCCTGACCAGTAATGCTGAAGAAGCTGAAGTTGAATGGCTCTATGAAGACCTACAGACCTTCTAGAACTAACACCCAAAAAAGATGTCCTTTTCATTACTGGGGACTGAAATGCAAAAGTAGGAAGTCAAGAAATACCTGGAGTAACAGGCAAATTTGGCCTTGGAGTACAGAGTGAAACAGGGCACAGGCTAATAGAACTTTGCCAAGAGAACGCACTGTTCATAGCAAACACCCTCTCCCAACAACATGAGAAGACTCTACACATGGATGTCACCAGATGGTCAATACCAAAATCAGACTGATTATATTCTTTGCAGCCAAAGATGGAGAAGCTCTATACAGTCAGCAAAAACAAGACCAGGAGCTGACTGTGGCTCAGATCATGAACTCTTTATTGCCAAATTCAGACTTAAATTGAAGAAAGAAGGGAAAACCACTAGACCATTCAGGTAAGACCTAAATCAAATCCCTTACAATTATACAATGGAAGTGACATAGATTCAAGGGATTAGATCTGATAGACAGAGTACCTGAAGAACTATGGATGGAGGTTTGTGACATTGTACAGGAGGCAGTGATCAAGACCATCCCCAAGAAAAAGAAATGCAAAAAGGCAAAATGGCTGTCTGAGGAGGCCTTACAAATAGCTGTGAAAAGATGAGAAGCAAAAGGCAAAGGAGAAAAGGAAAGATATACCCATGTGAATGCAGAGTTCCAAAGAATAGCAACAAGAGATAAGAAAGACTTCCTCAACAATCAATGAAAAGAAATAGAGGAAAACAACAGAATGGGNAGTGCCAAAGAATTGATGCTTTGAACTGTGCTGTTGGAGAAGACTCTTGAGAGTCCCTTAGACAGAAAGGAGATCCAACCACTCCATCCTAAAGGAAATCAGTCCTGAATATTCATTGGAAGGACTGATGCTGAAGCTGAAACTCCAATACTTTGGCCACCTGATGGAAAGAACTGACTCAATGGAAAAGACCCTGATGCTGGGAAAGCTTGAAAGCAGGAGGAGAAGGGGATGACAGAGGATGAGATGGTTGGGTGGCAACACCAACTCAATGGACATGAGTTTGAGTAAACTCCAAGAGTTGGTGATGGACAGGGAAGCCTGGAGTGCTTCAGTCCATGGAGTCACAGAGTCGGACATGACTCAGAGACTGAACTGAACGGAATTGAACTGAGATGGTATGTGTGCTTCTCCAGGAGATCTGAGTCAGCTTTATCCTGAAATACATACGTGGTCCTTTGGACACTGACAGTTCTAGCGCCTTTCACAGTCTCATTTGTTGGATAGTATTTATTCACTCTGCCAGTCAATACTCGAACACTGACTGTGCCCTGTTCCTTGTGGCCCATTTGTGTCATGATACATCTGTTCACTACATCCTCTGCCGCAATCCGCTGTATGCATCCCTGGGGTCAGGCAGGGGAAGAAGCCTCCTAATTATTTCCCAGTATTCGCTCCCTCTGCTGCCACCTTCTCATAGCTCCACCCTAAGTGTTGTAATTTGACCATGTATTTCTTCTCTGTTTGCAGCCATTTTCACATCTTAGATGTGAGCTCCTTAAGGGAGTTCATCTACAAAGTGAGTGCATGGATGAATAAATAAGTACATGGGGGAAAAAAATCACTTAAGGGGGAAAAAATAAAGGTTTCCTAATGGACAGGGGAACATGTTAAAGGAAGGTAGCATCATTTGTAGCCTGAGGCTTTCAAAACTGATGATAGGATTGGATGCCATTCAGTCCTACACCCTAGTCTTCACCAAAGTCGGTGACTTATTCAACGGAAAAGCAAACCAAAGAGAAGGCACCGATGTGGGTTGAGGTCTCTCCTATTTCCTTTGTCATTTCTTATCTTTATAGCTTGATTGCCTTCACAGTGTCAGAAAGTTAAATATAGACATCTGTTCCTCTGGGTGTTTCCACTGAAGGCCCAGTTCTCCACCCTCTGCTGACTGTCATACATACAGATGGAAGGAAATGTGATGCCCTTAATAAATATCCAAAAGCAAGGGCCCTTGCCCTCGGGGGTCTAATGTCTGATGATCTGAGGTGGAGCTGATGTAGTAATACAAGAAACAAAGTGCACACTAAATCAGATATACTTGAATCATCCTGAAACTATTGCCAACCACCCCCCACCCAAGCCCTGATCCCTGGAAAAACTGTCTTCTATGAAATGGGCCCCTGGTGCCAAAAAGTTTGGAGTCTGCTGTCCTAAAGCATTTTTTTATGTGTTTATGCTTTCAATAGGGTGCATTGTGGGAGAAGATAATAAAAATGCATCCGATTGTTTAGCTGCTATGTTTAGGAATAAGCAGATAAAGCATCCTGCTCAGAATGGAAAGATAATAGCAAAGATTGCCAATACCTGGAAGTGGGTTGGTAAATAGGAATATCTGCCAAAGGTTAGTTGGAGGATGCTTACTGGCTAGACTGACAGGTGAAGAATGGCTGGACGGTTTAAATAGATGGGGGACAGTCATATTAGGGAGGTGCATGACTGAATAGAGGGAATAAGGGTTAGATAAATGGAGAAGTAATGTGTGAATGAATAGGTGAGTGGTTAGCTGATGGAGAAATAAATTGGTACGTCGATGATTGATGGCGCTGAGTGGCTGGATGAAGTGAAAGACCGATAAATGTCTGTGCCAGCAGGCGAGCAGATGGATGGGTAAATGTTGTGGGATGAGCAGGAGCAGGAGGGGGTCAGGCGTGGGTGGGAAGACGGTGATTAAAAGGAAGAAGTAAAAGGAGAGGGTGAGCGGGAGCACTCAAGGCATTAAGACGTCAGAACTGGAAATCTGTTTCCTCGACAAGTCATGATTTTACAATGAGTCTGAGAAAATTGGAAACTCTCCATCACTTGGTGCCCACCATGTCCTTGGTGGTTTAATATACAAAGAACATGATCTAGTCCATCAAGTTATCTGTGTTCCATCCCCTGTGGGGAACAAAGAGTCTTGAAAGCCAGGGATTAGCCCTTGTCTGTCCAGGAAGCCATGAGAAACAAGCCTCGTCATTGCAGCATCCAGACTTGACCAGGCTTGGCAGAGAGTCGGTAAAATCAAAAGAAGAATCTGCTGCCACTTCCTGCTGCATGACCGCATCCTTATTGGCCACTGACCTGCACTTTATTGGGGGTCAGTCTTGAGGAATCCAATGGTTGAAAGAGGCACAAAAATGTGGCAGGCAACTTTGATAGAATACACTGAGGGGGGTGAATTTACTGACGGTGCAGCTGGGAAATAAAGATGCATAAAGCAAAACATCAAGTCCAAGATCACACATTTGGTCAACAGCAGAGCTTGGAAGGATTTGCTGATACGGAAATGGCAGGCGGGAAGCTAAGTTGCAAGAAAGGTCAATACCCATTCCTTTGGAAGATGGATATGTGACAAGATGGTGGGTGATTTATTGAAAGAGGAAGGACTGTTTTAGGAAAGACAGTTGGAGGAACGGACTTGCTCTCCAGGTCTCTTCCTCATCCATTACCCTGTGGATGCTACAGTAAACCAACAGTACCTCCAATGTACTTTTAAGAATAAGTGCATTTTGAAGAAAATCCAAAATAGAGTATATATATGTATATGTATACGTATAGCTGATTCTCTTTGCTGTACAGCAGAAGCTAATACAGCATTATAAAGCAACTATACTCCAATAAAAATTAATTAAAAAAAAAGAGTAAGTGCACACCACAGTCACCATATTTCCTCATATTTACTCTTGTCAGAGCGGTGCTTGGTCCAATGGGCTCAAGCTGCAGGAACTGTTAAGGAGTACTCAAACTGAATGATACCTGGTCATTCATTTTCTGAAATTTCTCTTCTGATTTCACTGTAGCCTAAGCCAATAAATTAGATTTTGAGGCTGCAGCTGCATTTTATATTATTTGCATTTTGTATGATTTGTAAATGGCATAGATGTAAGATACACAATTGTAACATGAAATTGCTTATTATAATATTCTGTGTGCATGTGGGGGTATACATGCATGAAAGAGAGGGAAAGAGAGAGAGAGATGGCACTCAGTTTTCTGATTGCATCTCCTTCCCAAAGCCTAACACACACACACACACACACGGGAGAAGCATACCCTGCTTAGATTTCCCCCATTCCTGGATACTCAATGTGGTGTCCTAATAAACAGCCCCCCAAAAGTTACAAATTACTTTGAACTTTATTGATACACTGCACAATCACAACCATCTCGTGTTCATCCTGAATTAGAAAAGGTTACAACTACAATGTAACATGCACAAAATTCAGGTAGTATTTTCACCCTTAATACAATTATTAACAGAAATCAAGTCTTCATTGATTTTTGAAGGAAAAAATTAAGAAAGAAAATAGAAGGGGAGGAAAAAAAAACCTCTAGAAGGCTGACAAAGTTATACTCTTGAATCATGTGATAAAATTTTAAAGCATTTGAACACAGATCTGTTTTCAGGATAATTGTGAGAACGGGCACACCCATTGTCTGACACAGCTAGGACGGCACCATTGATAATTCATAAGTTTTTTTAATCTAGAGGACTCTGAACTTGACAGATACATTTTCATACACCCACACGTTCCTCACAATTGCACTTTACATGTCACAAAAGATTCTGAATGATTAAAAATGCTCCCTTTAACTAACACAAAGGCAGCTAGGATTACTTATCATTGCTATGATTGATATCATTTTAAATTGGCCAATAGTGTAGAATGTGGCCCCCCCAAAAAAAGAGTAGAGGGTTCATCATCTTTCTTTCCGCAGTCAGCATCATGGAACAACAAAAACAACCCTGTGCTTTAAAAGGACACCGTGGAAAGACCCGAAATGGAATGTCTTTTAAAACACGGGAAATTAGACTTCACTGGCTACTTGCAGGCTGAAGACAACTGTGTCTAATTGAGTCCACTCCACAGCTCTGTGTACCGCCGGTATTCTGCACCTGAAGGCTAAATTGCTTGGTTCAGCTCTATCTTCTCGCCGCATCTTTTAATTGCATATCTATCTCTTCCTTCTTTCATTTACTTCTCTTCTCTCAAGAAATGAGGGAAATGAGACCAGCATTTTTATTTGTTGGGTGTTAGTGATCATTAGGAGTTCTCATCACATGGTGTTTTTCTGAGAACGTTGCCTTCATAGCTACACACCTGTGAAGTTTTCCTGAAATTGCTCCAACTTACTCGTCTTAAAAAGACAGGGAAGCTTGGGCGAGTAGGACGTCAGGCAATCGGGTGTAAGTTTCTAGGAATAGGGCTCATGCAAAATGAATGTGAATGATCCTCATTTTTGGAGAAAAAGAGAAAAAAAAAAAGAATATTGCCAATGGGAAACATTCTACACCACTTCCCCTACTTCCTCGAATTCCAAAGAGATTAAAAAAAATTTTTTTTTAATTGTTTGGGTTTTTTTTGGTTGGGGAAAGGAGGGCTGGTTCCAGGTATCACAAAGCCAGTTTTTCTCTGGTGAGGACTCAGGGTCAAATTGGGAAAGGTGACATGGTCCCATCCCTCACCCCACTCCTCCATCCTACTGATGACATCCATACACTATCAGGGAGGAGAAACCTTCCCTTGGCACTGGAGGTACACAGCAGTCTCCAGCCACTCCTGATGTT
Source organism: Cephalophus harveyi (assembly GCA_006410635.1). Classification (NCBI taxonomy): domain Eukaryota; kingdom Metazoa; phylum Chordata; class Mammalia; order Artiodactyla; family Bovidae; genus Cephalophus; species Cephalophus harveyi. Next base: position 322,030 of record SJYT01078462.1, read on the forward strand.
ATGCGGTTGATGAGCTCACCTGCAGATGGACTGCCCACCTCGAGGTTCTCTACTCTTCTCCCGAGCATTTTCCCAGCAGAATTAGAGCTTGATGACCCCTCCACATAGAGAGCAAGTTGCTGGATTGATTCAGGAACAGATCCTTGAACTCAACCTCGCTCTGGACTTTCCCCAAGTCCCACAGTGTACCTCCCACCCAGGTTTTGAGAACGAACAGTCCAACCTATGAAATGCATTTCTACCTTGAGGCATGGGTTTCAGAGGAAAGAGCTCCAGTCCTCTTTCTAATACAAAACCTCACCTTTTCTTCTGTTCAGCTGAACACAACTAAACATAATTTCTCTGCATAAAACAGGAGCATGTTTTAACCACCACTTGCCTGGATGGCCTCCTTCCCGCAGATAAAACAAAAAAAAACAAAAAAAACTGAACGCACTTGCTTCAACTTGCAGAAGACGGTATCAGGCACTTGACATGAAGCTGCTGAGAAACAGCCTGGCCAGGATCTCAACACCAGCACTTGCACTGGCTTCACTTTGGTGGAAATACATATTTTGGAGAGAGGCAGGGTTTCAGGGTGCCTATCATACATTGTCGAGTTCCTCTCACCTGATTTCTTGATAAGCCTTACTAGGTTTCCTTCTCACGTGCAGAACCCGTGAAAAGCCACAGGTTCTCAGAGACTCGATAGTTATTTTTTTCCTCCTCTACCCCAAGCCCCACCCCGCCATTGGCACCTTGAAAAAATCTCTCCAGCAGGCCTGATCCATCTCTCCTCTATATGTAAAGAGGACATGGACGTTGTCTCTAGGGCACTTGCTACTCCATATGCTCTGAGGTCTTGGGTAACAGCTCCCGTCCTGTGGAGCCATCCCTACCAAAGGAACCCAGACAACACAGAATCCAGACTGTGTCTGTTGTGCAGAAGGGTTTTCCTTGGGTCTTGCTTATTTCATTGTCTTTATCCCAGACAGGTGGGGAGTGACCCTAGGACCCTTTCCCTCTGGAACAGGGCTGGAGTCTGCAACTCCCAGACATCCTTCCTGGTATCCACTATAAGAGGCAGCACAGAGTTCTATAGTGGTTCTGAACCCAGGCTCTTTGCATTTGGAAGGTTCAGGGATTCTCCTGGCTGAAGAAGGATGGATGCCTTCCTTTCAATCAAGTCTTGGAGGGAAGAACACGCCCAGCTTGTCCATTTCAAGCACCCTGTTCTCCAAGACCATCCGGTCCCCACAGCGTCCACACTTCTATTCCTAAGGAGCAAGCGCGTTATCAACAGAACACTCGATGTGACACGTTACAGGCTCATTCAGTGTCTGACACCAGCCTAGCCGCAGGTGCTCAGCACGGTGACGGGTCTGAAACACTGATGTCCGACCTTTAATTCTGACTCCGTGCCTGCTCACGATTGTCCCTGGAACTTGGAATCCACATACTGCTTTTGGCACATCATTCATGTTCTGCAAATCTGGCTCCTGGCAGCTCCCTGGGAAATGCAGATGTCTGTTTACAGCTGGCAAGTGTAATATTAATTTCACTCACACCAGCTCTAACTCTATGAAAGTGCCGAGCTTTTCATATGCCAAGACAACCCACACACACACATGCACACGTGAGTGTATTTCTCCACTGTGTATATCACGTTCATGTGTCATAACAGAGAAAAACAAAGAGGCCACATTTCAGAGGAAGAAGACCCATGAAGCATGGCGGGAAGGGAACTCTGGAGCTGATATTTCTCATGCTTTAGATAGTGGAGCTAAAGAGTATTTCACTGGGCCCAGGTCTTTGATCCAGTCATTGTTGGCTCTCCCCATTCTCAGCAGGTCACTCCCCGCAGCACAGGTCAAGGGCACAGCCCTGCAGGTTTCTGATGCCATTCTTCTACATCCCAGTCACTCTCGCTGGCTGAGTCCTGCTTGTCCCGGGAGATAAAGCAGAAGGATAGGGTCAGCTCTTTTTTGTGTTCTGGAAAGATCTGCTCTGAACATGGAGAGCTGAGGGCATTATCCCCCAAAGTTCCTGGAGAAGCAGCCTGTATCCAAGGAAGATGCATGTTACTCTCTTCATCTGTTTGCAGTGTTGTGTTAATCAAGAGCTTGGAAATTAAGTCAGTTTGCTCAAGTGCCCTCAGCTCAGAAGAGCTTCCAGAAACAAATACCAGAGTTGTCAACACACCCGCCGTGTAATTGGCTTCCATCAGCTCTTTACTGGATAGTTTTCAAACAGATGAAACCAAAACTGGAGCAGAAAGGGGACAACAGCAGAAGTCACCCCACTCAGATGGACGGCTGTCTTCACATCGAAGAGACAGAAGTGTGTTTTTCTCTTTCTGTTAAGGACAGTCTCATAGATTCCTGACATGCGCTTTCTTGAAAGGCTGAGAGAAGCATGAAGATTGGCACCTTGGTCCTTCAAGTGAGAAAGATAAAACACGATGCTCATCAAGGTTTTGCCAAGGCCGGTCTGCTTCCCAAAAAGCTGTTTCTGGAAACACAGTCTCTTCTGGGAAGAGTGACTGACTGATCCTTCACTTGCTACTTCGGTCCATCTGTTACCGGCACCTACTTGGGGTAGATGGACGGGCACATTCCAGACAGCCTGTGACATACTGCTTTTCTATGTTGTCAGCCCATGAGATCATTGGCTTTCATGAGAAGCTGATGGTTAATTTTGAAGATGCCACTGTCTGCAGAAGGTAGAGGAGACATGAATCCAGTGGAACAGACACACTATGACTAGAGATGAATACAGTGATAGATTGATAGTGAGTAGTGGGGAACGAAATAGAAAGATGCATTGGACAACCACACTGATAGATTGATATATAAAGGAAGTAGATTACCAGAGAGGAAAATGGGTGGGGAGATAATTGGATGGAGTGATCAATCAGATGGTTGAGTAGATGGGTAATGGTGTATTACTTTGATAGTGAGCTTGATAAAACCTAAATAATCAGCCACTTATGGATCACTTTTTAAGAACTGGATAGTATTTTTTTCAGAAAGAAATACTCTCCTCAAGATTCTTCCCCCCATTTTTGGTTACATGACTTCTCAACGTTCAGGTTTGGGTTGTATGCCATGCCCACCCCCGAACTTTGAATCTTATAGCTGGTAGAGAAAGCAAATAGGGCAGAATGGCTAGGAAGGATGGCAATGTTTCATATATATATATATAGAGAGAGAGAGAGAGACAGACAGACAGACAGACAGAGAGACGAGACAGAGAGTCAGAGAGAGAGATAGAGAGGAAGAGAGAGAGAACTTCCCAGAAAGAAAGGATGTGAACCCTCATGTAGTTAGATCATAATAAGCATGGAGAGAGGGATCTGTACATTATAGTCAGGAAAATGGTCCACAGCTTAAAAGACACCAGCAATAGGACACTTGGATATAATTCTTGCTGTGCACTACATTATAAGTCAAGTTGTGTCTTCAGGGTGTTTATCACGAGGCACATTTTTTGCCCAAATGGAACTTATGGTTTGGTGTGGGAAGGTGGTTGGTTGGTGGTGACGATGCTGGGGGGAGCAGAGGGAAGGGAAGGGAAGGTGGAGAATGGGTTCCATTTTGGACACACCACCTATGAGTGATTATCCTACATGTGGTAGAACCCTGCCCACCCCTCCCCCAAACCCCACTCATTCAAACTAGAAAGAAAAATCAAATCAACAAAGAAAAGAGTCCAAAAACAAACAAAAAAAATACTGAGAAGAAGAACAGAAACAAAAAGAAGCTCAAACTGTTTGGCCCTCCGCAGTGCAGGTAAAGTCTGTGATATGGAGAAGCAGGCGTTGCTCAGAAGACCTATAGTTTCTTATCAAAACTTGATGAAGAAGTGGGCAAAGAGGGTCCCTGATAGCCAGAGGCAAGCGAGCGCTCTAGAGGCCGAGTTTACACCATCAATGACGGCTCCAGGCCCTGTGTAGGGGAAAGAGAGACAGGCTCGTTAGCGTTAGCTCACACCCAGAGGGCAGCTTCCTCAGCCCCTCCAAGCACTGCGCAGACATGCTTCTCTGCGAACAGCCTCCCCCGGCCCCTGACCCTTCCACGGGCCCATAAACGGAGAGACTCAAAGGGGCTCTTCCCTGGGGTGCCTGGACCCTGCAGCCTGCTCTCAGGGACCGGGGTTAAAGCACCCACAAAGAGGCAGAGGGAAGGCAGGGTTAGACCTGCGGGCTGACAGGCCAGGGCAGACCCTTGGAGGTGGTGTGCAGGACAGACAGGGGTGGGAGGGGAAGCAGAGGAATGGGAGAGGAGAGTCAGGATGGAGGGGAGAGGCGGGAGGAGGGAGGGGGAGGGAGGCTTTCGTGAGACCCAGGAGTCTAGGTGTTGCTGTGGCCGGCTCTTCATCTGGCGTGACTGGGATGTTGTGGAGCAGCAGGGGAAGATGAATAACTACACCCTATCATTTTAAAGACTAGGGTGGGGTTTAAGCCAGCAGTCAACCCCGCGTCCCCAGAGGGGACTGAGAGGACCCCGCCTTCTCAGACCTAGCGTCCACTGTCCTCTGCCTGGGGGGCTTTCCCTCGAGCGTCCTTCTTTCCTCTCCCCTCTCTCTGGCCCTTTGGCACAGTCCTCCTGAATCCCTCACATTCCACATGAGATGAGAGCCCGGAATCACAGATGCTGCTCCTTTCCGTTTATCTACATCTTCCTCCAGAAGACAGACTGCGGGCACTGGGGTTGTCCTCGCCCATCCTGAGGACCCAGGGCAGAAGGATAAGTGTCTGGCCCTGCCCACATACCCGTCCATCACCTTTGCTGGGCAGCATAAGAATCTAGGGTCATAAGCAAGAGCAGTGGCCAGCGATCAGAGAGGATTCCAGGGTAAGCGAGGCTATGTCTTAGTCAAAGGATTGAAAGTCCTCAAGAGGCAACCCTGCAGGGCCAGTGACAAAGGGCAGGAGCGGCAGGAAGACAGGCAGGGCATCACTGCCACCTTTAGTGGCAACGTGGCTCCTTGGAAATGAACTTCACTTCCGACAAAAGGGTTGGTGGAGTTGGGTCTCCTCTGACAGCACCCAGGCCCGCAGCTTCCTGGTCAGTATCATGCCTTGGATCCAGGCCTGGCTGGGCCGACAGTTGATGCTGACCTTTAGCCAGGGGATGCATGGGTTTCTCGCTTCAGCGACCAGCATCCACCTGTTCCCACCCCAGGGTTCTCAGCAGGATACCTTCTATTTCTCCAGTGCATAACACAATTCTCTTATTTACTAAGAATTCATATTTACTTGAGAGTCTGGGAGTCCTGTTCACAGTTTTCTGTACTTTGATTATAGAGTATTCACAGAACAGGGCAGAGTCCAGGCCTTAGCCCATTGCTGCGGTCCCCATAACGGCTTCATGAACATTGATAGAAAGTGGCCTGACTCTATGGTCCCATTAGTTGAGGCATATATCCTAAGGAATTGTCCTGGCCTAGAGAATGCACTGAGTTGGAAAAGGCCCAGTTTGAAGCCCAAGGTAATTCTCTATATTGTCTTCTGCAAAAGATGAGCGACTGAGATTTTCAAGTGAGTTTAAAAGGAAATTGATGATGCAGAACCATATGATCCTTTAAAGAATATTTAAAATATAAAGTCTATATATGATGCATATTAACTAGTTTTTTATACATATATGTGCATGTGTTTCGCTAATTTATTACACTGATGTCAACTTAAAAAACAGTTGAGTGGGCTCCATGCTAGATAGACAGGGGTCTTTACTGTAGGAATCACTTTATTCCAAGTTCTACCAGCGGGCTTAGCATTTTGGGGGAATGTCACACTACCAACGTAAGGTTGGATGTAGATAAAATAAACAGGAGAGGAGATTTTTTAATGAAGCCAGGGCATTAACATGTGGGAAAGAAGAAAGAGTCATCAGGATAGCAGGTGGCAATGGCAGTAAGGTTCATGCTGATCAGGCAGGCAGGGGTGCAGCCACTGTTCACGCCAGCCGAGTTCTCCAAGGAGTAGAACCCCCGCAGGCATCGAGCCTGCTCAGCCCGCTTGGGGGAATGGCCATAAGGCATACTAATAATATATGGTGCTCTCTGTGTGCCAAGTTGTGACTCTAAATGCTGAACCTCCGTTAACCCATTTTATCTTCATAAAACCCTATGGCATGCCCACATTTTGGATGGGGAACCGATGAGCTGTGTAGTTAAATGCCCTGCCTGTGGCCACACAAGACAATACACCAGAGCTGGATTGGAGCTGAGTCACTCTGTCTACAGGGCTGGTGCCCTTGATGACCACAACTCCACCTATTCTTTGTGGAAAATTGTCCTTTGCGCATGTTTTTCAGAGACTGTGGCATCACACCTTAATGGCCTCTGAATCGACTCAATTTTTCCAGAAACTGGGAAGTAATCATGCATGCGTGTGTGCTAAGTCACTTCAGTCGTGTCCCACTCTTTGAAACTCTATGGGCTGAAGCCTGCCAGGCTCCGTCTGTCCATGGGATTCTCCAGGCAAGAATACTGGAGTGGGTTGCCATGCCTTCCTCCAGAAGTAATCATGGGACCGCACCAATTCACTAAACAGCTGCAACCCACAACTTCTTCTGTCTTAAAGCATAGAAAACTATTTGCATAACCAGGCGAGTGGTTTCAGCATACAGAAAACCTATGAGAGAGGTTCCTTGCTGAGGGACAGCCCTCTGTGGCCACGGTCCTTCCACCAGCAGAGTGAGAGAAGACTGGGAAGGGTGACCTCTGAGCTCTTCTCCCTTAGCGTCTGGAGTTACAGGATGGCTGGACACTCTGTATCTGGTCCCAGAAGGGATGGCTGGGCGAGGGGCAGCCAGAAGGTCTTTTACAGTAAGGACAAGACCATCGCCATGCAGCTGTCTGCATGCCAGCATGCCATCTCCTGAGAGAGTGAAAGGGCACCAAATGTCCCTAGACTCTCACGTTTCCCTATTTTGGCCTCATTCTCTATGCTGCGGCAGGAAGTTTTATTCTTTAGTGGGTGTGATAAGCCCTGCACTAAGCATCAGACAACGTGGCAATTTAGAAGTGTCTATGGCCCAACCGTGCATGAGAAAGGGCCAAGCTGCTCTGGCCAAGGAGTTCACCAAACCTACTAGGACAGAGATTAAACTAGCCTTGCTTTCTTCCTGTGGATCCTGGACACATTGGAGATTTGGCAGTTGGGACCAATGCCAGTGGAGTGAGGGGCCACAGGAAGCCTCCTGGGCTTTGTTCAAAGCTGAGAGAGAGGAGCTCATGTGCATGTACCACACTATAGGTTGGTGGAATGTAAGACAGAGGCCTTTAGCAGTGAATAGACTCCTTAGTGCAGCTTCAAAGTAACCCTGATTCTACTGGAAATGAGGGAGTGGGGAGAATCTGGGTTGGGTATCTCCCATAGGTTTTTTTTGTTTTTTTTTTAATATTCACGTCTAAAAAGTCAGCTTCCTAAAAGACTTTTTAAATTATTATTATTATTATTTTACTTTACAATATTGTATTGGTTTTGCCATACATCAACATCGGAGGATAATTACTTTATAATTCTGTGTTGGTTTCTGCTGTACAAAAACGTGAATCAGCCATAAGTAAACATATATCCCCTGCCTCCTGAGCCTCCCTTTACCCACCATCCCACCCCTCTCGGTCATCACAGAGCACTGGGCTGGGCTCCCTCTGCTTTACAGCAACTTCTCATTAGATATCTATTTGACATAAGATACTGTATATGTTTCAATGCTAGTCTCAATTTGTCCCACCCTCTCTCCTCCAGGTTCTCTGTATCTGAAGGTCACTGACCTGATTATGTAAATGCTTCTTTGTGCTTTAATAAAGAGCAGCGGTGGATGGGTGCTGTTCAGCAAATTGGCATGCCCCCCTTGATTACCTCTATGCCTCTGCCGTACCTTGGCCTCACTGCTTTGTCCCTGCAGCCCTAAACCTTTTGGGGTCAAACTCACTGGTCCCTAGAAAAGTACAGCTGATGGTGGGACTTGGCTTCAGACCAGCTTGGGTTCAAATCCTGACTCTGTGGCTCGCCAGCTCTGTGATCTCAACGTGCTTTCAGTTTCTCCTTGAAAACAGGGCGTAATGCAGTTTTCAGATAAAGAAATGGAGGGGTCAGGATGGCATCTGGTAGAAAGTAGACAGGTGATCATGGGAAGGACTGCTCTCGTGGGTCCACACCCCCTACCTTCCACTGCCTAGTTGTGGCCGTGCACGCTAAGTTGTTTTAATCGTGTCTGAATCTGTGATCCCATGAACTGTATCCCGCCAGAGTCCTCTGTCCTTGGGATTCTCCAGGCAAGATCCTGGAATGGGTTGCCATTTCCTCCTCGAGGGGATCTTCCCAACCCAGGCATCTCCTGAAGCTCCTGCGCTGCAGGCGGGTTCTTTATCACTCAGCCACCGGGGAAGCCCCTAGTTGAGCCTAAGGTTAGCTTATTTAGTAGGTCTTTTCCAAATACATTGATGCTGAGCTGGGTTTTGGGAGGTGAGAGTGGAGAGGAGAGATGGGTGACAGAGGTCACTGGCTGGGAGGACCTAGGAGGTATGGGGCACTGAGCAGGGCGATGAGAGAGGGCTGAAGCCAAGTCCTGTGGCAAATTTGAGGAGAAACAGACCCCACGCTGGCCTCAGAAGCCATGCCATTCACCCAAGAGCTGTGTGCTATTGCTGTCGAGTGCCAGCTTCCAAAGAGAAGGAGAGGCACAGCCTCTGCCTGCACACAGCCTGCTACTGCTGCTGCCAAGTCACTTCAGTTGTGTCCGACTCTGTGCGACCCCATAGACGGTAGCCCACGAGGTTCCCCCGTCCCTGGGATTCTCCAGGCAAGAACACTAGAGTGGGTTGCCATTTCCTTCCCCACACAGCCTAGCCCCCTCTAGTTTTTGGTTGTTGTTAACGTGTGGTTTGTGTGCGTGTGTGTGTTTATGTGTGTGAGATGTGGGATCTTAGTTCCCTGACCAGGGATTAAACTCACGCCCCCTGCAGTGGATCTGCCAGGGAAGACTCCCTATTCTCCATTTGGATCTAGAACTCCTCTGCCTTCACCTAAATCAATAAACAAACATGTTTTAATCTCTCACAGATTCTGAGAAGAACGCCCTTTGAAACAAAACAGCCCAACCTCCCTTTCATCTCAGGAACGCCTTGCCTTTTGGATAGTCTAAGAGGACTAAATTTAGGAGTCAGGGAGAACTGAAATTGAATTCTTGCTCTGCTATTTACTAGCAGGATAACTTTTGTTTTTGAATTAAAAAAAAAATTGGAATATAATTGCTCTGCAATGTTGTGTTAATTTCTGCTGTACAATGAAATAAATCAGCTATAAGTAAACATATATCCCCTCCCTCCTGGACCTTCCACCCACACCCCCTTCCACCCCTTTAGGTCACCACAGAGCACCAAACTGAGCTCTCCTGTGCAAGCTCTCCAGCAGGAAGTAGCACAATGACTTGGACAAGATGGTTAACATCTCTGAAGCAGTGATTTTCATGTATAAACTCTGTGGGGAGGTGCTTGTCTCATCTGCGCAAGGATGCTCTGAGGATGAGTTCAGATGACATATAAAATCACTGAGACTAAGTAAAGGATGAATAACTACTGGGTTAATCAGAACTAGGACCATAGCAGCCAGTTCCTAAAGTAGCATCTTTGGTGGGGCTCATGCTTTAAATAAAGACACCCTGTGTACACTGGATTCTCAAAGATAATTGCCAAGCAAACGTGACTCTGGCTTAGCAAGCAAGTGACTGGTCTCTCCTGACAAGACCAGAGGTGGCTCCAACCACAGTTTAAGGCTTCTCAGGGAAGGCCAGTTACTCTGAGGAGGTATAATTAGAAGCCCAGCTCTTTATCTGGGAAATCCTCACATTCAAGAAATGTTTATTTACTCTTAACAATGACTCAGTCCAACGGAATGACTTTTACAAACATCAGACTTAATTACATATTTTTTCAGGGATAAACTAAAAGTGAGAACATGTTACTATGCCCTTTCCCCTCATTTCACCCTCCTCATCACTAAAAATGTATTCCTTCCTTCATTCCTGCTGTTGAGCACCTTTGAAAATAAACGCTCACTGCTGCTGCTGCTGCTAAGTCGCTTCAGTCGTGTCCGACTGTGTGCAACCCCATAGATGGCAGCCCACCAGGCTCCCGTCCCTGGGATTCTCCAGGCAAGAACACTGGAGTGGGTTGCCATTTCCTTCTCCAATGCATGAGAGTGAAAAGTGAAAGTGAAGTCGCTCAGTCCTGTCTGACTCTGCGACCCCATGGACTGCAGCCTAGCAGGCTCCTCTGTCCTTGGGATTTTCCAGGCAAGAGGACTGGAGTGGGTGCCATTGCCTTCTCCATAAACGCTCACACAAAGACACAAAGCCACAAAATCAACCGTGAATGACATAACAATGACAACTAAATACCTTGGGGACAAATGCAGACAAAAATGAGCTAGTCCTCGGCATACAGAAGAGAGAAAGAGACATAAAGAGATCAAGAGATAAATTCCAGAAATGATAAACATCAGAAATGTCAATCATTCTGTCCGTGTTGTCTGCACTGGAGGTAAGGTTTTTACGGCCATGTGTGAGGCCCAGCAGTGGTAAATCAAGTAAATAAAGAAAAAGGAAAACAAACAAATGAATAAAATAAAGTTCATGTGGAGAGGCTACTTACTTTGTTGAATTAAATATACTATACCTTATAGATTTTTAAAAAGCAAATTTGGTCAAGGGCTTAGCATAGACTTAACCTGTAAACTCAGTTCTCTGGTAAACAAGAGCGGCTGACCTCAAGGGTAGGCTGATCACACTCTGGAAGAGCAGGGGTTGAAAATCAAAGTAACCAAACTCAGCACAAAACTCCCAGCAAACTACATAAGCTTATGGATGAGATCCTGCTGTGCAAAAGATTTTGAAGCTTAAAAATTGAAGGGTCCAGATACATTTTTTAAAAGTATCTTTGATATTAATTTCTTATTTTGATATTAATTTCTCATTTAAATGCTTTCTTCTATGCAATCATCCTCTTTGTTTTTTGTCTTCTAACTTAATTGAGGCTTTCAAGGGCTAAGTCAAAGATCTCTCTTGGTAAATGCCACATTTCTCTTGAAAATACATGGGTTATTTTCAAATGTCTTTTTTCTTAATTTTTATTTTTACTTTATTTTGCTTTACAATACTGTATTGGTTTTGCCATACATTGACATGAATCAGCCATGGGTTCCCAATCCTGAACCCCCCTCCCACCTCCCACCCCATATCATCTCTCTGGATCATCACCGTACACCAGCCCCAAGCATCCTGTATCCTGTATCGAACATAGACTGGCGATTCGTTTCTTAACTGATAGTATACAAGTTTCAATGCCATTCTCCCAAATCATCCCACCCTCTCCCTCTCCCACAGAGTCCAAAAGTCCATTCTATACATCTGTGTCTCTTTTGCTGTCTCGCATACAGGGTCATCATTGCCATCTTTCTAAATTCCATATATATGTGTCAGTATACTGTATTGGTGTTTTTCTTTCTGGCTTACTTCACTCTGTATAATAGGTTCCAGTTTCATCCATCTCATTAGAACTGATTCAAATGAATTCTTTTTAATGGCTGAGTAATACTCCATTGTGTATATGTACCACAGCTTTCTTATCCATTCATCTGCTGATGGACATCTAGGTTGTTTCCATGTCCTGGCTATTATAAACAGTGCTGCAATGAACATTGGGGTACATGTGTCTCTTTCAATTCTGGTTTCCTCGGTGTGTATGCCCAGCAGTGGGATTGCTGGGTCATAAGGCAGTTCTATTTGCAGTTTTTTAAGGAATCTCCACACTGTTCTCCATAGTGGCTGTACTAGTTTGCATTCCCACCAGCAGTGTAAGAGGGTTCCCTTTTCTCCACACCCTCTCCAGCATTTATTGCTTGTAGACTTTTGGATCGCAGCCATTCTGACTGGTGTGAAATGGTACCTCATTGTGGTCTTGATTTGCATTTCTCTGATAATGAGTGATGTTGAGCATCTTTTCATGTGTTTGTTAGCCATCCGTATGTCTTCTTTGGAGAAATGTCTGTTTAGTTCTTTGGCCCATTTTTTGATTGGGTCGTTTATTTTTCTGGAATTGAGCTGCATGAGTTGCTTGTATATTTTTGAGATTAGTTGTTTGTCAGTTGCTTCATTTGCTATTGTTTTCTCCCATTCAGAAGGCTGTCTTTTTACCTTGCTTATAGTTTCCTTTGTTGTGCAGAAGCTTTTAATTTTAATTAGATCCCATTTGTTTATTTTTGCTTTTATTTCGAGTATTCTGGGAGGTGGATCATAGAGGATCCTGCTGTGATTTATGTCGGAAAGTGTTTTGCCTATATTCTCTTCTAGGAGTTTTATAGTTTCTGGTCTTACATTTAGATCTTTAATCCATTTTGAGTTTATTTTTGTGAGTGGTGTTAGAGAGTGATCTAGTTTCATTCTTCTACAAGTGGTTGATCAGTTTTCCCAGCACCACTTGTTAAAGAGATTGTCTTTACTCCATTGTATATTCTTGCCTCCTTTGTCGAAGATAAGGTGTCCATAGGTGTGTGGATTTATCTCTGGGCTTTCTATTTTGTTCCATTGATCTATATTTCTGTCTTTGTGCCAGTACCATACTGTCTTGATGACTGTGGCTTTGTAGTAGAGCCTGAAGTCAGGCAGGTTGATTCCTCCAGTTCCATTCTTCTTTCTCAAGATTGCTTTGGCTATTCGAGGTTTTTTGTATTTCCATACAAATCTTGAAATTATTTGTTCTAGTTCTGTGAAAAATACCGCTGGTAGCTTGATAGGGATTGCATTGAATCTATAGATTGCTTTGGGTAGTATACTCATTTTCACTATATTGATTCTTCCGATCCATGAACACGGTATATTTCTCCATCTATTAGTGTCCTCTTTGATTTCTTTCATCAGTGTTTTATAGTTTTCCATATATAGGTCTTTAGTTTCTTTAGGTAGATATATTCCTAAGTATTTTATTCTTTTCGTTGCAATGGTGAATGGAATTGTTTCCTTAATTTCTTTTTCTACTTTCTCATTATTAGTGTATAGGAATGCAAGGGATTTCTGTGTGTTGATTTTATATCCTGCAACTTTACTATATTCATTGATTAGCTCTAGTAATTTTCTGGTGGAGTCTTTAGGATTTTCTATGTAGAGGATCATGTCATCTGCAAACAGTGAGAGTTTTACTTCTTCTTTTCCAATTTGGATTCCTTTTATTTCTTTTTCTGCCCTGATTGCTGTGGCCAAAACTTCCAGAACTATGTTGAATAGTAGCGGTGAAAGTGGGCACCCTTGTCTTGTTCCTGACTTTAGGGGAAATGCTTTCAGTTTTTCACCATTGAGGATAATGTTTGCTGTGGGTTTGTCATATATAGCTTTTATTATGTTGAGGTATGTTCCTTCTATTCCTACTTTCTGGAGAGTTTTTATCATAAATGGATGTTGAATTTTGTCAAAGGCCTTCTCTGCATCTATTGAGATAATCATATGGCTTTTATTTTTCAATTTGTTAATGTGGTGAATTACATTGATTGATTTGCGGATATTGAAGAATGCTTGCATCCCTGGGATAAAGCCCACTTGGTCATGGTGTATGATCTTTTTAATGTGTTGTTGGATTCTGATCACTAGAATTTTGTTAAGGATTTTTGCATTTATGTTCATCAGTGATATTGGCCTGTAGTTTTCTTTTTTTGTGGCATCTTTGTCAGGTTTTGGTATTAGGGTGATGGTGGCCTCATAGAATGAGTTTGGAAGTTTACCTTCCTCTGTAATTTTCTGGAAGAGTTTGAGTAGGTAGGGCAGAAATAAATGCAAAAGAAACAAAAAAGACCATAGCAAAAATCAACAAAGCCAAAAGCTGGTTCTTTGAAAGGATAAATAAAACTGACAAACCATTAGCCAGACTCATCAAGAAATGAAGGGAGAAAAGCCAAATCAATAAAATTAGAAATGAAAATGGAGAGATCACAACAGACAACACAGAAATACAAGGGATCATAAGAGACTACTATCAGCAATTAAATGCCAATAAAACGGACAACGTGGAAGAAATGGACAAATTCTTAGAAAAGTACAACTTTCCAAAACTGAACCAGGAATAAATAGAAAATCTTAACAGACCCATTACAAGCACAGAAATTGAAACTGTAATCAGAAATCTTCCAGCAATCAAAAGCCCAAGTCCAGACGGCTTCACAGCTGAATTCTATCAAATGTCTTTTGATATTGATTTCTAGCATTATTCCACAGCGATAAGAGAACAGACTCTGTATGATTTCAGTACCTTTAGACCATGAAAATTTTGCACCTTCTTTGATGTCCCTGGATATGTTACAGTGTCTCCTAGTTTATAGTCTATGGGAACTTGAATAGAATTTGTATCTTCCTGTTATGTGAAAACTATATAAATCTTAATTATGTTGAATTGTTCCACAGTGCTTTTCAGGTCTACTATATCCTTCTACATCTCTGTATATTCATTAATGAATTTTCAAGAGTTTGATATTGAAACTCCAACTAAAAGCCTTATTTACTTAAAAATCTGTAATATATAGTGGCACTATGTGTACTTTTTTCTGTATTCTTCAGGTCTCCTGTAAATGCGTTATCATACTTTCATAATTTAAAAATAAAGAGAAAAACTGGAGGGTCCATTACAAGTGGGGAAGGTATTGAAACGGCCCCCTTTTTCTTCCCGGGATTGCAATGAAAACTGGGCACAGTTCTTCAGCAAGAAATTCGATAGCAAGGTGTGGCTATAATCCTGCTAAACTAGCAGGAGGTAGTATGGTCATCACATTAAGAGGAAAAAAAAAAAAAAAAAAAAAAAAAAACACGGGCAAGTTGAACATGCAAATAGCACAGTGAGATCAAGGAAGCATCTGAAATCTAAGAAGATACACTTTTGTTCTGAAATTTAGATGAGTTTTATAAGTATGAGTGTGAACTATGTGACCTTCCTAATGAGGAACCAAAAGGATAATGATGTTCTTGGTGATTAAAAGAGGAGCGAGGAAATCTAATTAGATGATGCATGTGTTACTCTTGTTGGGGAAATGTAAACCTCTCTTCAGCAGGGCTGGCTGATGAAGGCGCATCGTTTGCTATCAAAAGGAAGCTGTTCCTCCATTGTCTTTAATTACAGCAGAAACAGGGCCTGGTATTGTTCTGCAAGGAAGATGAACCAGGCTTCATGCTCTGGGAAGGTGTGGGCAAAAAGAGGCAAAAATGGCAGCCGCTCCCACAAAGCCCAAGGCCTAGGAAGTTCATAGCAGAAGTTAATTCAGACCCATCAGCTCATCACAGCCCTGAAAGAGACAAGGCTCCGGTCTGTGCCGAACCAGAAGCTCCAGCATGTGCTGACCTCAGCATAGCCAGGCACTCTGTGTTAAAGCCTAAACGCTCTGGCTGACGGCCAGACGTCAGTGATTCAGACAGAGGGGAGCAGGGTGCGAGGGAGTGACAAGGAGCCTCATCAGGAATGAAATGTGAAATGTCTGCATATTTTTCCCTAATATGTTGACATTTTGCAGGTTGGGGAAAATACAAATGATGCTGCTGCTGCCACCAGCCAGAAGCATTGGCGTCTCTCTCTGACTCATTCCCTCCCACCTGGATTTAAATAGTGGATTTGGAAAATAAAAATCACACATACAAGTTATCAGCAAGAAATGGACAAGCATGGATGTCTCCGCAAGAAGAAAGCACTTTATGAGCACCTTCTTCAACAGTCTGTCAGGATGTCTCCCTTACATTGCCTTACATTCCCTCCTTTATGAGGAAGGCCCGGTTGGAGGGGACCCTAAATTTCAAATTAGAACTGGGACATATGGGGGTGCTGGAAGGCAAGAGATAGTGTGAGAGCAATGTGTTAATTTGGCTTCCTCATGGGGCTGTGGGGGGAAACTACGAGACCGTTAGGGTATCTGTCCCCGCTTTGGTTAGTGGACACTTTCACCCTTTATGGAGGCTGTTATGGACTCCCCGTTGACTGGAAGATATATTTATTAATCCACTCAGGATGAATAAATTACTGGACAATAACTATTACAAGGTTCAGGGCTATATCCTTCAGTGCAGCAACAAATACAAGCCTAAAACTATCAAGAAAATCTAAACGATGGGTGAACGATTCTTCAATGGGACTCAGAAATGCTTGATAGATGGGGTACCACTAGGGAGAAGCTTCAAAGGTAAGTGTAACTTAGGCAGAGAAGAGAAAATGCTTCCCTCTGTGATCCTACAACACACTGGAAGGGACCGGGTACTACGCGTTAGAAAGAAGCACGGGATTAAGGTCAGACACACTTGGGTGCAGAACTTGATGTTGAGGCATCCTTCCATGGGGAACTTTCTATCTGAGGCAGGAAGGAATTCACTCACATGGCTCAGATCCTCTGAGCTCCAGGCATAGCTTTCTCAGAGGGTTCTGAACTGTCTAAAGCATCGTCTGGCCAACACCTGCTAGCCAATAGCTTCTTCATTCTTCTGATGTAGCACTTACGTTCTATATTCCATTGTAAATGCCCATTTACTGGCTTGTAAAAGGTTGGGAAGTGTGCTCCTCTCCATATCTCAATCTGAATCTAATTCCTAGTGCATACTAGGCTCCAAGCAAGCATTTGCTGATGGACAGAAGCTGGAATGTGCTGGGATCCAGGGTCCCAGGCAACAGAAGGGGTTGTCTAGAGTGGTGGGTGCAGAGAAGGCCGCAGGGAACGTGGGGACACGAGGGAGGTTGATCTCAGAGCAAGGCTGATCTCAGGCTTTTCTGGGAGGCAGGTTTCAGCAGGGGGTGAACAGTTGACTCTGAGTTTGGGAAGGGTCACGGGGCCCTGAAGCGGCAGATTGCAGAGATTACCAAGGACAAGGGACCCACACACCATAAGAGAAGCTCACGACTGGACACGGCACCTGCTCCGGGGTGAGTGAGGGGGGTGGGCAGAGGCAATGGGAGGGGTGGTGCTGGGGTCTGCTTTCCTGGACCTGTGGGCTGACAGGCGTAGGGAGTCGGGGGAGGGAAAGGTCAGGATGACCACAGAAATTGTAGTGAGGGGTGGGTGTGAACATAAGTGTACATTTGAGGTGGGGGAGGAGGTGCCAAGGACAGAAAGATGGAGCTAGCCCTGACAGGCGGCAGAGTGGCCTGTGATTCAGAACTGAGGAGGGCATTAGGGACATAGACGGGAAGCTCCCAGACAGCTGCCCAGAGACTGGCTGGCTCCCGGGGGCCCCGGCCTCCCAGGGAGACCTGCGCACGGAGCATATCTTCAGGGCTGTCCTTGGAGACTTTCATTCAGTGGCTCTGGGACCAGGCCCACGGACCTGCATTTCTGAAGCACCCGAAGCGAGGTCTGAGGGCTAAGATAGGGCTCCCTTCAAAGACGCCCAAGGACACAGAAGACCCTGCCTCTCTTGCTGTAATGCCTTCCCTGGGCAGACGGCGGAGGGGCTAGACGCAGACTGAGACCAAGAGGGAGGCAGAGAGCCACGTGGCTGCATCATAGAAGATGGAAGCAGGGGGCTGGGGCCAGGAGGTCTGGGGCCGAGGGGAGTCTGGGTGTTCGGGGGGAAATGGGCCGTGAGGCTGAGGTCTGACTGTCCGGACTGGAGGTGAGGGGAGAGGAGATGCTGGGTCCTCGATCCCTGTGCCCAGCCCTCAGGTTGCACCTGGAGCCAGCTGGGGAAGGTGAGGTTGTTGGGAGCCTTTATGGAGGAGGGGGTGGGGAGGCAGGCTGTGGCCAGCTTTCCAGGGGCTGCTCTTGGTGAGGCCGGCCAGGGTGCAGGAGGAGAAGAGCTGTCCGGCTGCCTCTAGTTGAGGTAAATCCGGTCTGAAGAGCCAGCCTGACATGTATATTTATTCTGGAGGAATGCCATTAGTAAAAGAAAATAGAGATTCTGTCCTCATGGCTTCCGGGGCCAGGGGAAGTAGACTGTCTTCCAGGCTGCTCCGAGGGACTGAGACTTTGCCTGAGGGAAAAAATCCTGAGCCCAGATGCTGCCTTCACTGAAATACTTCGCCATTCTCTTATGCAAGGAAAAGATTCTGAGGAGTGGTCACTAGTCCTGGTACTTAACTCAGAGCTCCTCGTTTGTGTCACTGTAATTTCACAGATGAATCTGCTCTCCCCTCTGCACCATCCCCTCCTTTCTGGCTTTGTTTGCTTCCCTGTCCCTCTCCCCGCCAGTTCCAGTCCAGACGTTCACACGGCTCATTGCGTGCCTCACAGTCTCTGCAGTGCCGGATGTAATCAAGCTCAGGTCTTCCCTCCTTGCACCCTTAGGATGGGGGAGGGGGGTTCTTGCCCAAGACCCAGTGGAGGGAGAATGGACTGGCAAGTCCAAGGAAGTGAGCGGCTTCCTTGAGGGTCGGAGGTGCGCCCAGCACACCGAGCCTAGCCACCCCGGCTGCATGCGGTCCCGGCAAGGCTCTAGGATGTCAGGGCCGGGTGGCCTTTGGAGGCCTCATCCACTCCAAGAAGCTTACGGATACTTCCATCAAGTTGCTTTCAATAATCAGAACAGCTGCCACCATCCCCAAGGTTATGGACGTCAGGCTTTGGAGATCTGCTTCTGACCCTAGTTTCCTTTTGTTTTTTTAGAATAGAGACTTAGAAAGTGAGAAGGAAGCCTGGAGTGTGTTTTGTTCTGTTCTTATATTTCACAGGCAACCGTGAAACAGAGGGCATCATGGTGTGTGCCAGGGTCAGGCCTGGTACCAGTTTCCCCATCCGTCTCCATGTTGGTCTGTTCTTTATCTTCTGCTGTCCCTCTAGTCCTGACAGTGGCCCTGGGGCTGAGCAAAGTGGACGATCTGAAATGCTGCTTTGAGCTGGCATGCTGCTGGTGACCTGTCCTGATGTGTGGCTTCTGGAGGGGCAGCAACTGGTGTTGAGTGAGGAGGAAACATCCCACAGCAACGCCAGCCAGTGATTTATCTCTGAGCATCACTGCCTACCTGGATTGTTGCTCCTTTTTCCTAAGCACGTCCTGTCTCAGCCCACTACCTCCATAGCCTGTGTCTTCTGCCTTCGTTTGAGATTGCTTTCATCTCGCTTTCCTGTGTTCTGTAAGTGTAGGCAGAAACTATATGAAAGATGTTTGTGTGAGAGGTCTGTTGTGAGTGTGTGTTGTGACAGATTCACACATCACTTCAGGGCCCAAAGAGTCCCCACAAACCCAGCTTACAGTCCTTGAGGGCAGACACCAATGCACGCCTAGGGATGCGGCATGTCTGTGTGTGGGTTTGGGGGGTGTGAGCAGATGGCGTGTAAATGCTCAAATGGTCCTTTAAAAGAATGTGTTCAGATTACATAGAAGATGGGAGATGGAAATGGAAAATGAGTTCAAACAGCCTAACTGCTGACCTGGGCTTCGTGTGGCTGGCTACCCTGGGGTATGAAGCTATGTCTTTCCCATGAGCTGAACTGTGTCCCCAAGCACACATGTTGGAGCCCTAACTCCTGATGTGTATTTGGAGACAGAGCCTTTAAGGAAGTGTTAAAGGTCAAGTGAGGTTATAATGGGCTTCCCAGGTGGTGCTTGTGATAAAGAATCTGTCTGCCAATGGAGGAGATGTAAGAAATGTGAGTTCAATCCCTGGGTTGGGAAGATCCCCTGGAGGAGGGCATGGCAACTCAGTCCTTGGGAAATCCCAAAGACACAGGAGTCTGGCAGGCTGCAGTTCATGGGGTTGCAAAGAGTCGGACAGGACTGAAGTGACTTCGCAGGAAGTTATAATGGTAGGGACCCAATCGACAGGATTAGTGTTCAAATGATAAGAAGACACTCCAGGGAGCCCTCCCTCCCCATCTCTGGCCATCGCCATGCCCCGGCCCACCATGCTCAGAGGAAAGGACATATGAGAATGAAGCTGGCATCTCCAGGAAGAGCACCCCCATCCAGCACAGCCCATATAGGTCTTCCTGGCTAACCTTGGCCTTCTGGCCTCCAGAACTGTGAGAAAATCCATTTCTGCTGTCCCAGCCTACGCTCTTTCATTATAGCAGCCCTGGCGGGTGAATATATCCTTCATCTCCACGAGCTGCTGTCCTCGGCTGGGACACACCTCCCTCCCGTGTTCACAGTACAGAGGGAACAAGCACCCGGACCTCTAGTGTCAATCCTGGGCTCCCCCTGTCGGCCACACCCCCACGGGCAATCCCACCAGCTCACGGGGTCACGGCAGGGTCAGTGCAGGGCAGCACCCCAACCTCATCCTTTGCCAACCTCATCAGCTTTATCAAGACCAAGGGATGGACATTCACAGACACCAAGGTGTGGCAGAGCCACTGGTAGTGAAAGTGGCAGGCCCAGAGCTGGGAGGGGAGCAGGTTAGAGCTGGCTCCCAGTCTGGACGATTCAAGTCACCATTTTCTCAGTGGCTGAGATTGGTCCTGTATAAGGAAGGCTGTGTGGAGGCTTCCCCTCAGCCTGAGAGTGCGAGTGTGAGTGAGTGTGTCTGTGTGCCCTTGTTTCACGTCCTCTGGTAAACCTTCCAGCACTGAGGAGGGGTCTGGTCTGGGTCTCATCAATACCTCCTCACTAGCTACATATACCTCAGTGTCACTTAGCCTCTGGGGTCCTCCTCTTACCCATCTTTAAAACCGGCTAATAACCTATCTTGCACAAAACTAGCATGATGAGTGGAAACCAACTGATATTTGGTAAATGTTAGGTATTATGATTCACAGGGTCGCAAAGAGTCAGACACGTCTGAGTGACTAAACTGAGCTGAACTGAGCTGATGATGATCATTATGAACATGACCCAAGTACTCATATCTTAAAATGAAGTTTTCAGAGTTAAGTCATTAGCCCTTTTTGCTTTGGGCTGAAGGAATTATCTTGAGGGACAGGGAGGCCTGGCCTACTTTAGTCCATGGGGTCACAGGGAGTCAGACATGACTTAGTGATTAAGTAACATTAGGGTGACTTCCCCGGGAACACAATCATCTGATGAGTCATGTGGTGTCTGTGCTGGGTTCCCCTAGAGCTATGTACAAATAGAATACACATCCCTGTTAAAAGCCACCAAGTAGAAGTTTATCCTTCTATTAGAGAGCCCTTCTCCAGAAACGGATAACGATATTTCATATGTATGTCTGTAAAAGCCATCATGGGCTTCCCTGGTAAAGAATCCACCTGCAACCCAAGAGACACAGGTTCAATTCCTGGGTTGGGAAGATACCCTGGAGAAGGAAATGGCAACCCACTCTAGTATTCTTGCCTGGGAAATCCCATGGACAGAGGAACCTGGAGGGCTACAGTCCACGGGGTCACAGAGTCGGACACAACTTAGTGACTAAACAAAAACAACAAAAGCCATCATATTCTACGTTTGTTACCTAAACTGCGCAGATCAGCCCCCTGAAGTCTATCCAGTAAGGAGAAAAAGTCAGGGCGGAGGAGCAGGCAAGCCTATCTTGGAAGGAGGCTTAACATCAAAAGCATAGGCATTCAGGCAGGCAGAGGAGCGAAGGAGCATGCGGTACCCACCTGCCACTGCTGATGAGGGACTTATTTCTAAGACACACACAGCACAATGCACACACAATGCAGAGAGAAAACAAGAGACATAGATCACACATTTCAGATGGTTGGTGGACAAAGTTTAGTTCACGTCAACGCTGAAAGCTGTTCAGGGTCTGAGGTCCATATGAACAATGAACACCTTTCCTTCCTATTTACCAGACAGTTCCCTCTCGCCAAATCTCGGCAAATAAACAAGCACATAAACACATGGATCATCACAACAAGCTGGGCCTGGCCGGTGGGGTGAAATGTCGCACGAGGAGATGGACACGGCAGTGTGAGAATGGAGGGAAGGTGGGATGAGTGTTCCCGAGGGGCCAGTCAGGGCTCTGGGGCCCCCTCACCCCGTATGGGAGGGGGAGACCCTCAGAGAAGGGATGGATGTCCCAGCTGATGTCCCGATGAGGACCAGCCTCTTTCTCCTTTCATTCCGATGAATGAGAACATGACATGCAGTCAATACGATGGTCAGGATGGCAGAGTTGCCCTGGTTTACAGCTGCAACTAGAACCCCTAGAATCATACACTCTTCCTGTAGGGCATCTTGGCATTATATCTAATTTACTCCTCAGACCAATAGTGCTGCAACTGAACTCTTCATGGTTCCCTTTCATCTTGTTGAAGGCAACCACTGTGCATCGTGGTTCAGAATTTAGTTCACTGCTTTTGGAAGGTGCAAAGCTCGCCTCACGATAGACCAGGAGCTGTCAGTTGCCTTGTCAACACCACAGCATCACAGGCTAAGAGAATGATCATTGCGTGCCTCACAGTCTCTGCAGTGCCGGATGTAATCAAGCTCAGGTCTTCCCTCCTTGCACCCTTAGGATGGGGGAGGGGGGTTCTTGCCCAAGATCCAGTGGAGGGAGAATGGACTGGCAAGTCCAAGGAAGTGAGCGGCTTCCTTGAGGGTCGGAGGTGCGCCCAGCACACCGAGCCTAGCCATCCCGGCTGCATGCGGTCCCAGCAAGGCTCTAGGATGTCAGGGCCGGGTGGCCTTTGGAGGCCTCATCCACTCCAAGAAGCTTACGGATACTTCCATCAAGTTGCTTTCAATAATCAGAACAGCTGCCACCATCCCCAAGGTTATGGACGTCAGGCTTTGGAGATCTGCTTCTGACCCTAGTTTCCTTTTGTTTTTTTAGAATAGAGACTTAGAAAGTGAGAAGGAAGCCTGGAGTGTGTTTTGTTCTGTTCTTATATTTCACAGGCAACCGTGAAACAGAGGGCATCATGGTGTGTGCCAGGGTCAGGCCTGGTACCAGTTTCCCCATCCGTCTCCATGTTGGTCTGTTCTTTATCTTCTGCTGTCCCTCTAGTCCTGACAGTGGCCCTGGGGCTGAGCAAAGTGGACGATCTGAAATGCTGCTTTGAGCTGGCATGCTGCTGGTGACCTGTCCTGATGTGTGGCTTCTGGAGGGGCAGCAACTGGTGTTGAGTGAGGAGGAAACATCCCACAGCAACGCCAGCCAGTGATTTATCTCTGAGCATCACTGCCTACCTGGATTGTTGCTCCTTTTTCCTAAGCACGTCCTGTCTCAGCCCACTACCTCCATAGCCTGTGTCTTCTGCCTTCGTTTGAGATTGCTTTCATCTCGCTTTCCTGTGTTCTGTAAGTGTAGGCAGAAACTATATGAAAGATGTTTGTGTGAGAGGTCTGTTGTGAGTGTGTGTTGTGACAGATTCACACATCACTTCAGGGCCCAAAGAGTCCCCACAAACCCAGCTTACAGTCCTTGAGGGCAGACACCAATGCACCCCTGGGGATGCGGCATGTCTGTGTGTGGGTTTGGGGGGTGTGAGCAGATGGCGTGTAAATGCTCAAATGGTCCTTTAAAAGAATGTGTTCAGATTACATAGAAGATGGGAGATGGAAATGGAAAATGAGTTCAAACAGCCTAACTGCTGACCTGGGCTTCGTGTGGCTGGCTACCCTGGGGTATGAAGCTATGTCTTTCCCATGAGCTGAACTGTGTCCCCAAGCACACATGTTGGAGCCCTAACTCCTGATGTGTATTTGGAGACAGAGCCTTTAAGGAAGTGTTAAAGGTCAAGTGAGGTTATAATGGGCTTCCCAGGTGGTGCTTGTGATAAAGAATCTGTCTGCCAATGGAGGAGATGTAAGAAATGTGAGTTCAATCCCTGGGTTGGGAAGATCCCCTGGAGGAGGGCATGGCAACTCAGTCCTTGGGAAATCCCAAAGACACAGGAGTCTGGCAGGCTGCAGTTCATGGGGTTGCAAAGAGTCGGACAGGACTGAAGTGACTTCGCAGGAAGTTATAATGGTAGGGACCCAATCGACAGGATTGGTGTTCAAATGATAAGAAGACACTCCAGGGAGCCCTCCCTCCCCATCTCTGGCCATCGCCATGCCCCGGCCCACCATGCTCAGAGGAAAGGACATATGAGAATGAAGCTGGCATCTCCAGGAAGAGCACCCCCATCCAGCACAGCCCATATAGGTCTTCCTGGCTAACCTTGGCCTTCTGGCCTCCAGAACTGTGAGAAAATCCATTTCTGCTGTCCCAGCCTACGCTCTTTCATTATAGCAGCCCTGGCGGGTGAATATATCCTTCATCTCCACGAGCTGCTGTCCTCGGCTGGGACACACCTCCCTCCCGTGTTCACAGTACAGAGGGAACAAGCACCCGGACCTCTAGTGTCAATCCTGGGCTCCCCCTGTCGGCCACACCCCCACGGGCAATCCCACCAGCTCACGGGGTCACGGCAGGGTCAGTGCAGGGCAGCACCCCAACCTCATCCTTTGCCAACCTCATCAGCTTTATCAAGACCAAGGGATGGACATTCACAGACACCAAGGTGTGGCAGAGCCACTGGTAGTGAAAGTGGCAGGCCCAGAGCTGGGAGGGGAGCAGGTTAGAGCTGGCTCCCAGTCTGGACGATTCAAGTCACCATTTTCTCAGTGGCTGAGATTGGTCCTGCATAAGGAAGGCTGTGTGGAGGCTTCCCCTCAGCCTGAGAGTGCGAGTGTGAGTGAGTGTGTCTGTGTGCCCTTGTTTCACGTCCTCTGGTAAACCTTCCAGCACTGAGGAGGGGTCTGGTCTGGGTCTCATCAATACCTCCTCACTAGCTACATATACCTCAGTGTCACTTAGCCTCTGGGGTCCTCCTCTTACCCATCTTTAAAACCGGCTAATAACCTATCTTGCACAAAACTAGCATGATGAGTGGAAACCAACTGATATTTGGTAAATGTTAGGTATTATGATTCACAGGGTCGCAAAGAGTCAGACACGTCTGAGTGACTAAACTGAGCTGAACTGAGCTGATGATGATCATTATGAACATGACCCAAGTACTCATATCTTAAAATGAAGTTTTCAGAGTTAAGTCATTAGCCCTTTTTGCTTTGGGCTGAAGGAATTATCTTGAGGGACAGGGAGGCCTGGCCTACTTTAGTCCATGGGGTCACAGGGAGTCAGACATGACTTAGTGATTAAGTAACATTAGGGTGACTTCCCCGGGAACACAATCATCTGATGAGTCATGTGGTGTCTGTGCTGGGTTCCCCTAGAGCCATGTACAAATAGAATACACATCCCTGTTAAAAGCCACCAAGTAGAAGTTTATCGTTCTATTAGAGAGCCCTTCTCCAGAAACGGATAACGATATTTCATATGTATGTCTGTAAAAGCCATCATGGGCTTCCCTGGTAAAGAATCCACCTGCAACCCAAGAGACACAGGTTCAATTCCTGGGTTGGGAAGATACCCTGGAGAAGGAAATGGCAACCCACTCTAGTATTCTTGCCTGGGAAATCCCATGGACAGAGGAACCTGGAGGGCTACAGTCCACGGGGTCACAGAGTCGGACACAACTTAGTGACTAAACAAAAACAACAAAAGCCATCATATTCTACGTTTGTTACCTAAACTGCGCAGATCAGCCCCCTGAAGTCTATCCAGTAAGGAGAAAAAGTCAGGGCGGAGGAGCAGGCAAGCCTATCTTGGAAGGAGGCTTAACATCAAAAGCATAGGCATTCAGGCAGGCAGAGGAGCGAAGGAGCATGCGGTACCCACCTGCCACTGCTGATGAGGGACTTATTTCTAAGACACACACAGCACAATGCACACACAATGCAGAGAGAAAACAAGAGACATAGATCACACATTTCAGATGGTTGGTGGACAAAGTTTAGTTCACGTCAACGCTGAAAGCTGTTCAGGGTCTGAGGTCCATATGAACAATGAACACCTTTCCTTCCTATTTACCAGACAGTTCCCTCTCGCCAAATCTCGGCAAATAAACAAGCACATAAACACAGGGACCATCACAACAAGCTGGGCCTGGCCGGTGGGGTGAAATGTCGCACGAGGAGATGGACACGGCAGTGTGAGAATGGAGGGAAGGTGGGATGAGTGTTCCCGAGGGGCCAGTCAGGGCTCTGGGGCCCCCTCACCCCGTATGGGAGGGGGAGACCCTCAGAGAAGGGATGGATGTCCCAGCTGATGTCCCGATGAGGACCAGCCTCTTTCTCCTTTCATTCCGATGAATGAGAACATGACATGCAGTCAATACGATGGTCAGGATGGCAGAGTTGCCCTGGTTTACAGCTGCAACTAGAACCCCTAGAATCATACACTCTTCCTGTAGGGCATCTTGGCATTATATCTAATTTACTCCTCAGACCAATAGTGCTGCAACTGAACTCTTCATGGTTCCCTTCCATCTTGTTGAAGGCAACCACTGTGCATCGTGGTTCAGAATTTAGTTCACTGCTTTTGGAAGGTGCAAAGCTCGCCTCACGATAGACCAGGAGCTGTCAGTTGCCTTGTCAACACCACAGCATCACAGGCTAAGAGAATGACCAGGTGGGGTGGTGGGGTGCGTTCGCATCTGAGGTGGAGGGGGGAGCGGGATGGATGGACACAGGCCAGCAGACCCCACCTTCCTCCCCCGCCCATCCAAGCCCTGCGTCCAGGCCTCCTGCACTCACCATACAGTGTGATGCTGGCATTGGTAATCCCAAGCTTGTTCGTGGCCACACAAGTGTAGTTCCCATAGTCCTTCTCTGAGACGTTGAAGAAGGTCAGCGTGGATATGTGACCTTTGTTATCGATCCTCATGCCATCCAGGCCGGTGGCCAGCCTGCAAAAGAAGAAGTACTGGGGTCTGGTTCCACTCATGGAGTGAGGGGGCAGGCGAGAGGGGCCTGGGATTCACCCACACTGACACACAACTCTCCTCTGCACGAAGCCCTTCCCTCCAACTAACCCAGCGCCTCTCCCTCCAGCCGTAAGCACCACAGTCTCCATCAGGGGTGGAAAGGGAAGGTGCCCAAGCTCCCAGGCTGCATTCTCGGGCTTCTAGTCTTTCAAGATGGCCCCGTCTACAGCTAATCTCAGATTCTGAAACAAAGTCGATCCATGTTGCCCACTTGCCAACTTCCTCTGCTTTTCATTGCTGGTTCTAAAAGGAGGCTCTGTTATAATGGAGGCTGCCATCAGTTTGGTTTTGCCGTATCCCCCCCACCCACTTGAACTCCATCGCCCTCCTTCCGCGTGGGGCACCACCCATCAGCTCTGCTTCAGACACGCCCCGTTTCCGCTTTCAAGGTACCTGGTGTCTTCCTTGAACCACTGGAACTCAGCCATGGGCACTGCCGAGGCTTCACAGCTCAAGATGCCCTTCTGGCCAATGGAGACCCCTGTGTTCTTGGCTTTGGAGATATAGGGGGGGTCTGCGGGGGGACGCGGAGCAAGGCCATGAGACAGATGAGAGGCACGACAGCAGACAGCCACCTGCTGTACACACCCCCTCCCCCAGCTAAACAAGCCTCTATCTTAGGAAAAGGACTTCTTGCCTGAAGATACTGCATTTACCTCGGCATCTTCTTCAAGCTTTCTAATGAACCCAGAGTTAACAGTTCTCCCCATTAGCTAAAAGCTCTGACAATCACAGGAAGGCCCCGTGGCCCTGGAGATGGTGATGAGCACAGAGATCTGACACAGTGTTTTCCTGTTGGAAACAGCTTGGGTCTATTAAGAAAATGGCCTTGCCATTGCTTGTCCGTCCCCATGCCCTCCTGCTCCCTGGGACTCCCCGACGGTAGGTCCACTCACAGTTGACAGTGATCTTTACTTTCCGCACGTCAGGGGCGGCAACATCATTCAAGGCGCTGCACTCATACTCGCCGGACTGGTCACGCTTGATGTCAGAGATTTCCAGGTATTCGTCCTCACTCACAAAGCCCTGGCCTTCTGGAAAGCAAGAAACAGACAGAGACAATCAAGGACCTCTGAAAGTGGGGACATAACTGCATTTCCATCTAGAATTGAGAGGAGAAGGAATGCAAAAATCCATCAAATAGGGTCTGAACCTCAACTCAAAGATTCTAGACATCTGTTGGCCCCAAAGTATTTGAAGAAATTCTCTGATTGAATCTTGGGTCAATACATTTGGGTTCAAGTCACTTTAACTTCTCAGATCATTTGTTAAGAAGGGCATATCATTCATTTTTTAAAATATGATTATTATGAGGATTAACTAAGAGAGTACATGTGAAATACTGTAGCACTTTAATAAGCTTTGGTATTTCGAAAGAGAATTGCCATGGTCAGCAACATAAATTTTTAAATGTGGGAATAATGTTAGGGTATGTGGATATGGACATCTTCCTTTTTCACTACATTTTCACCATGTACTACGTGCCTTTGTACACAGAATACAAACTACTAAGACTTGTAGAATGAATAAGTAACCACTTAACACTTTGGTACAAACAAACACAAAAGAGTTGGTTGGTTTCCAATGTCCTGGGGAAGACACAATGGAGAATGAATGAATGAGGAAACCCTCCTTGATTGCTATGTAGTAGGTGTTCAATAAACATTGCCAACATAAAATAACTGAGAGCCCCAAATGATAGAGCTCTGCTTACTTGAACCTAGGGTGAGGGTATTTAATAATTTTAATACCCAGCTTTGTGGGACATTCTGGAGGCTTTGCTGGTATGTGTGCTGAGTCGCTTCACTTGTGTCCAGCTCTGTGCAACCCTATGAACTGTAGACCACCAGGCTCCTCTGTCCATGGGATTCTTCAGGCAAGAATACTGGAGTGGGTTGCCATGCCCTCCTCCAGAGGTTCTTCCCAGCCCAGGGAACGAACCTGCGTCTCTTATTTCTAGACATTTATGAAACTTGCAAATCATGATCCCAAATATTCTGGGGCTGAGAAACTGACATTGCTTGCAGCCACCAGGACACACTCTTGCAACGGTCTGCCTCTGCCTCATCCCTCATTCCACTTCCCGTGACTCAGTGCAAAGAGGACAGACCTTCTGTTGTCTTGCATCTCCCAAAGCATCAGCCTCCTTTAAAAACCCTGTCCCCCCAAGGGCCAAGGAGAAAGTACATCCATTTGCATTTCTTATAAGCCTGAGACCTGATTCCTTCTTGTGCTCTGGGCGTGAGAGCAGAATTCGTTTTCAGGACAATAAAAATATGTTGTAAATTTTCTCCAAACCCATAGAAGCATATCTAATCCAATGGTTGCTTAATCAACCAAGTCTGGGCCCACAATGGGTTTGGGACAGGAAGCGGATGTTGGGGCTAGGGGAGTTGAGGAGGAGACCCCAGGCAGGTGTTTTGGAATCCTAATTCTGCTGACAGAAGCCTTGGGACATTGCCACCACCTACCCCTTTCCCAGGACACTGACTTTTGTCAGCTCTTCTGGCCTTTCTTGCCACCATGCCCTCCTTAGTTCAGCACGCCCACCCAAGCTCTGTCTTCAGTGTCTGGATCCTGGTGGGCAAGACCAACAGCAGAAAGTGTGGCTTCAGGCAGACATACATAGTATGCTTGCAAACAAACTATGTTGTAAACAAACAGAGTCTCTCCAAGTGAGCACCACCTTGGGAGGCCATTCTCATGCTATTTTGTGAAAGAAATCCTGCATCATTGGCCAGTAGGAGCAATTACTGGCCAGGGCAGCCTCCCGGGATTTGGGCCTGTGGATATGACCCCAGGACAAGCTCACAGGGAGAGTTTCAGGATGTTGGGGAATCTGGCCGAATCCATGAGAAGAGTGACTGGAAGCAGAGGTGAAGGGGAAAGTGGGGCTCGGAGCAAGCCCACACTTCCCAGCCTGAGATCTGAGTGTCAGTTCACAATGGTATTACTGGGCTAAGTCTGGCCCCAGGCACTGGACAAGAACTTTGAAGAGGGAGATGTGCCAGGGTAGTTGCCTCCTGGGCCCCGGGGTGGGGCCCTGTTTGCTGGGACCTCAGGGTGGCAAGGCTGGTCATGGCCCTCCACCCCACAGACATTTAATCATCCAGGCTGGTGCATATCTAACTCCTCAGGGTCATTAGAGGGATGTCAACATTCTCTCACCCTTGTCTCCTTATTTCTCTTAGACTTAACAGCATCTCAGCGTCAAAGGGGATTCTGAAACCACTTATTTCAGGATGTGTAATAAAGATACTTCCCAGGTGATGTAGTGGTAAAGAACCCACCTGCCAATGCAGGAGACCCGCGTTTGCCATCCCTGGGTCAAGAAGGTCCCCCAGAGAAGGAAATGGCAACCCACTCCAGTATTCTTGCCTGGAAATCCCATGGACAGAGGAGCCTGATGGGCTATAGTCCATGGGGTCTCAAAGAATTGGACGTGACTAAACAACAACAAAGATAAAAATTGCCTCGCTCGTTAAAATGATGCTGGTTGACCAACCTAAGTGTTTCTAAGGAAAAAAACAACAGCGAAATCATACAGGCATAATGACTTTCCAGACTCAGTGTGCCATTTCTGCAGTGAATAAATATAGCAGGATGGAGGGGACGGCTTTCTCCTATGAAGACTCCATCATTCTTTCAAACTGTACTGCAGTGTATTTGCCACGAGTAATTAACCCCTCTGTACTTAACCAAGGAGACGAGCTACCTGCAGTGGGCCTGGCAGGAACCTCTGGTGGGGTCACTGACCCACCTTTCTTGGAGAGAATGAGTTAGACCCACAGCAGGCTGCCCAGTTTACACCAGACAGATGGTTTAAAGCCCCTGATGAGGCAGATCTGGGATGCTAGTCAGCACAGAGGGGAGGGAGCCCTTTGGGGATGACAGGGGTCTTCGCAATGGGACCCCAAGTGAGTGTCTCCTACCAGAGCGAGAGGACAGACCCGGGTCCTCCATGGGGGTGACTGCTGGACAACGAGGCCACTCCCTGGAATGAGGGGATTTATCTCCACTCTCTGTTCTGTCTTCATGGACTGTTCTGTGACAGCAAATAAGGGAGGAAGTAAGAGTGTTTTGCACAAATTGAGGGTCGTTACGATAATACTACCTCATTAAGTGAGAAAATGAATTTCGTCAAGTTTGTTCTGTAAAGTAAGTGGTTCTCAGGTTTTAACTGGCACATAAATTCCTCTGCGATTTTATGTATTACATATAGATTCTGATGCAGTAGGTGCAGGGTGGGGCTTGGTTTCCGCATTTCTACCTTAAAGCAAAACTGTGGGGGAGAAGTGAAACTTGTTTTCATACGTTTTCTCAGAAAACAGTCTAGTCTTGCAGCCTATCCCCTCTGTAAAGTCCCTTTAGACTGTGTCTTCAGAGTTTTCCCGTGGTACCCAGAGCATCCTGCCTGCACCCCGTCTGCCCTGTTTCTAAGTGTCTCAGCATTCCCGTGCTGTTGGTCTCCTGTCCCCATTCTCCATGCGCTGTTCCCAGCCCATTCTGGCTCTCTGGTGCACCTGGGCCTGTGAAGGGGTTGGCTGGTCAGTGACATTTACTGCCTGCCCCTCGAGTTGAGATCCTTGTGGAGCTTGCATCTCAAAAGGCACCCTTACTTTGGAGCTGCAAGCTTTGCTGGCAAGTCACCACTGAGGATCTGGACCCTTGAAACTAGCTTTCCCACTGTGTCCTTGTGATCTTACTGCAAAACACACGCCCCCTTGAACAGCGCTTTTGCTAAGAAAAGGCAGAAGATGTTGACATTCGTCCCCACCTCAAGCCCAAGGGAGGGGGTGGAGATGCTGTTTCCTTAACTGCTTTGAATACTGGGTGAGATTTGCAAAGCAGAACAAATCTAGGTTGCTAAATGCCTGGAGACCTGGCAAACTGCAGTGTGGAATGCTTTCCCTGCCCTCTGCAATTCTGGTTGTGACATAAAATCCTGATTCCACGCTGCAGAGAAAAGGGCAAGAGGCTACAAATGCTTGAATCCCCTTTGCTAGCTGCCAGTAAGGCAGATTGCTGACTGGGGGGCAGAGGGAGGGAGACAGGCAGGGGGAAATGCATGAGTGGGGACAGGAAAGGAGGGAGGAGGAGGAGGAGGAAGGAGTCACTGATGTAAAGAAGGGAATAAAGGTAGACGGGGTGCGGGCGAGATGCCCAGGCTGCAGGCAGGATGCTCTGCGTACCGCGGGAAAGGTTGTAAAGACACAGCCAGAGATTTAAATGAATAGATAGGCTGTAGGATGGCAGCGTTTTTTCTGACGATATGAAAATTGGAGCTTCGCATCAGCCCCACAGTTTTGCTTTCTGGTAAGAGGTCCTGAAATGAGCCAGTAACCCAGAGGCATCTCATCCTGCCCTATGCATTGGGACAGCCAAATATAACGTGATTGGAAGTCAAAGGAAGTGGGCTTCGCATCACTGGAAGAAATATATTAAAATGCGGGTTCTTTCTTTCCACAGAGGAGCACTTCGAAGCAGATAAGTCCAGCTCACTGTATTAGGAAGATTAAGATCTGCAGGGATACAAATGGGGCCATTTATCAGGGGATGCAGGGGGTTCTTGGACCCGGACCCTGCAAATGCAAGGCACATGCCTGGGGAGGGGCTGAGTTGGCCCCACGGTTCCATGGGCACAAGGCAGCCTCTTGTGCAGGAATATACATTCTGACATAATAGTCTTGGAGCACGAGGGACTTGCAACCCCCAGCAGCAGGGTCTGCACCATCTCAGAAACGGAGGCAGGGGGAGCAGACACACCCCATGAAGGAAGGTCCCTGGTCTGGCCTTCCGTTCCTAATGTCACCTCCTGCAGCTACTTTACTCATCCTTATGATGAGCGAGGTGATAGGTAAGAAGCCAAGAGGTGGAGAGGATATTGAAGGCAAGGTCCTTGACCTTGGGGAGTCCACAGCTGATGAGCCGAGAACTGGAACACTTTATACGTTTTCTTTTCAGTTTCAATTTTTCCATTCTTAATTGTTTTGGACTCTCAAGTCAGGGATGGTGGGTCAGGAAGACTTATTAGAGATGGAAGAAGAAAGCTGGGTGTTCAGGGATGAAAAGCTCAAAGAGAAAATTCAGTGTAAAATCTAGGAGCTTCCTGACCCACTTCTCTTTCTCCCTCCACATCCCATCCTTCCAAGCCTGCTGTTTTGCAGCCGTCGCTCTTGGCCCAATTTCCCCTTCTTCTTCCCCAGCCAAGTCCTTAGAATTATAGAGTTGCAAGTACCAGGAAGGGTCAGAGATTTCAGCCTTCCACCTTTTTGATGATGGTCCCTGACAGAATATCTTTCCCTCCACGTGAATGTCCCCCAGGGACGATTCCAAGGGGCAGCCTGTTCCTTTGCCAGACTATTCACTTCATTCAAGAAATCGTCCTCATTTGGAGGCAAAATGCTGCCCGGCTCCTCCCTTTGAAATGATGAAAAGCCACCAGCGAGGGGCCCCCAGCCCCTCCACCCCTCCTTGTCAGCCACAGGAAGTGGCTGTTCTATCTGGGGAAGATGCTTTGGGAGGTAAACGCCAGCACCTGTCACAGCTCTTGCCAGGAGACCTGTCAGGAGGTGACTTCGGTGGCACACGCCTGGGGGAGGGCCCCTGGAGGAAGAGAGCAGGAGGGGGTGACGATGGATGTTAGGAGGCGCTGGCCCAGGGAGGCGCGGGCCGGGAAGGAACGGCCAAGAAAGGAGAACTCAGATGGGCAAGAAAGCGAGGAGAGGGGAGCTGCGGCTGGAAGCAAGGTGGTGGGAGGGGGCACCCCGAGGGCACTGGACTCACGAGGTAGGGCTTCCAAAGAAGCCAGTAGTTTCCTGGCTCCCCAGCAAGAGGGGCTATTACAGACAATTCCTAATGTCACCGACCTTGGAAGTGAAGTTGCTCAGTCGTGTCCGACTCTTTGCGACCCCATGGACTGTAGCCTACCAGGTTTCTCCGTCCATGGGATTTTCCAGGCAAGAATACTGGAGTGGGTTACCATTTCCTTCTCCAGGGGATCTTCCCAACCCAGGGATCGAACCCGGGTCTCCCGCATTGGAGGGAGGCACTTCAACCTCTGAGCCACCAGGGAAGCCCGACCTTGGAAACGTGGAGTCAAATGCCCCAATGACCCTATGCATGCTGCTCATCAGCTGGGCTCCCACCAGGCTTTCTGATTGACCCTGGAGAATGAACAGTCCCTTGCCCACTCATCAAGGCTGGGTAGCCATGCAAGTGATCAAAGAGCTAATCCTACTCCTGTGAGGAGTGCTCCATGCTTAGGAAAAAGTGTGGGTTGATGGGCAGGTTGTATATTTGCTGGAAACCCTGCCCTCGGGGTCTGGAGCCAGGTCACCTCAGTGGGGGTGGGGGGCGGGGGGGGGCGGTGTCTGGAGCCCTCCCCCTGCTTCAGTCCCTGGGAGTGCTCGGGACAAGGCAGACACTGTCAGGGGTGCACGTGGGGATGTGTGCCCAAAACACTCGTCCCTCTCTCTAGGGTGGGGGGGGGGGGCCGGGGGGGGGGGGGGGGGGGGGGGGGGGGGGCGGTGTCTGGAGCCCTCCCCCTGCTTCAGTCCCTGGGAGTGCTCGGGACAAGGCAGACACTGTCAGGGGTGCACGTGGGGATGTGTGCCCAAAACACTCGTCCCTCTCTCTCCAGGATTCTGGTCTATAGAACAGAATCACAGAAAATGAACCCTGAGCAGGTGAAAACACCAACTTCATGGCTGTCAAGCTGGCCTACAGTCTGGGCTCGGCACGCAAGATTAATGTGGGTCTTGTCTGTCTCCCTATGAACTAAAGACAACTGGACTTGTACAATGCAAGGACTCAAGTTGAGTAAGGGCTGACCGTGGGCCCCAAACTGGACCTGTGAGAAGGGCTGCCTTGAAATAAAGAGTCTGGGTTAGGAGAACTCCTTAGACCCAAGCAGAGTAGATTAGAAGGTGATGGAAACCAGGATTGCAGCCCTCACTGGGAGGTGATGGTCCTGTCCCTGTTTAGCTATTGGAGCAAATAACCTCACAGCCCCCCAACTTCCATGGGGGCAGAAAGAGTTATCCCGTGGGAGAGGAGATGGAAGAACCTCCTTCTGGAAGTTCACAGACTGGGAAGAAACTTCATGGCTGTCAAGCTGGCCTACAGTCTGGGCTCGGCACGCAAGATTAATGTGGGTCTTGTCTGTCTCCCTATGAACTCAAGACAACTGGACTTGTACAATGCAAGGACTCAAGTTGAGTAAGGGCTGACCGTGGGCCCCAAACCGGACCTGTGAGAAGGGCTGCCTTGAAATAAAGAGTCTGAGTTAGGAGGACTCCTTAGACCCAAGCAGAGTAGATTAGAAGGTGATGGAAACCAGGAGTGCAGCCCTCACTGGGAGGTGATGGTCTTGTCCCTGTTTAGCTATTGGAGCAAATAACCTCACAGTTACCCCAGCCCCCCATCTTCCATGGGGGCAGAAAGAGTTATCCCGTGGGAGAGGAGATGGAAGAGCCTCCTTCTGGAAGTTCACAGACTGGGAAGAGGGTCTCTCCTTCCTTCCTAGGGATCTCCTGGTGTCCTTCTCCATCACACACCTCCCGACACAAAAGCCTCCTTCTTTTGAAGGATAGACACCTTAGAACGCACTTGAGTTGGGAACCAGGGTAAGTGCAGCAGTTGAGAACCTCAGCACTCACTCCTCACCTGGTGTCATCCACTCTCAGCTGCAGACACACAGAGAGGGAACGACAGCCTGACCTCTGTGACCTCCCTGTGTGACCGGTCAGGCTGAACTCTGATCACTCTGCACATGATGGCTGGGGAATTTGCCCTCCCCCAACTCTCTCCTCACTAGAACTGCTCTCTCTGCTCATCTCCTCTGCACACTTCCAGCCTTCCCCACCCCTGACGTCTCCCTACGACACTGCAGGCACCCAGCAACACTGGGCTCCCCTCTGTCTTCCAACCAGAAAGTGTGGATGGAGGCCCCAGGCAGCCTTGACTCCCAACTTTCAGCTTCATCCCTTCCCCACACTGGACTTAAACAAAAGTGTGATGAACCCACAGCCCAAGACGTGTGCTTGGCTTGGTTTTACTGATGCTCTCCTTCGGAGATGCATTCACTAGCTGTAGGAAGAATCAGGAATCATCAGAGAGTTTTGGAAACTAGATGACACTGTTGACCCAGAGGGAAAGGGCTGCAAAAAGTAATGCAGAAACAGCCAGGCTACCTGTGAGGATGTGACCCAGTCCCCTTAAATGAGAGTTTGGATGGTGGGCCAGGGAGAGAAGAGAGACAGACAGATAGACAGAGACCCAGAGAAGGCGGATGCAGAAGGCAGGAAGCTGGGACTTCACACACAGGCAGATAAATGGCTGAGGACAGAAGCTTGAATCCATTTCCAGAACAGGTTGCCTGATCTGGATTCAAAATGTAGCTAATATTTATATTTTATTTATTTATTTTCAAATTTTATTTTTACTTTATTTTACTTTACAATACCGTATTGGTTTTGCCATACATTGACATGCATCCGTCACGGGTGTATACGAGCTCCCAATCCTGAATCCCTCTCCCACCTCTCACCCCATATCATCTCTCTGGATCATCCCCGTGCACCAGCCCCAAGCATCCTGTATCCTGCATCAAACATAGGCTGGCACTTCGTTTCTTACATGATAGTATACATGTTTCAATGCCATTCTCCCAAATCATCCCACCCTCTCCCTCTCCCTCTCCCTCAGAGTCCAAAAGTCTGTTCTATACATCTGTGTCTCTTTTGCTGTCTTGCATACAGGGTCATCATTACCATCTTTCTAAATTCCATATATATGTGTCAGTATACTGTATTGGTGTTTTTCTTTCTGGCTTACTTCACTCTGTATAATCGGTTCCAGTTTCATCCATCTCATTAGAACTGATTCAAATGATGGGAGGGCATCTCGTGTGTCCCTCCACGAGGGACAGGGCCTGGAGCCTCGGGGGGACAGGTAGCTGTACACATGCTGCCTATGGTTTCCCAGGACCCTTCAAGGCCACCCAGAGAGGGCGACTCTAAGAACTGGTCAGGATGCAGCGCCAGTTACCCTGTAGTGGGTCCTGACTTACTCACATGCAGCATTAGAGACTCTTTCAGTTATAAAATATGGTGCCCCAAGGTAAGTCCTGGATGTGATGTAAGTAACAGAGTGCTATGGGCTTCCCCAGTGTCTCAGTGGGTAAAGAATCTGCCTGCAATGCCGGAGACACAGATGTACGTTCGATCCCTGGGTTGCGACGATCCCCTGGAGGAGGAAATGACAACCCATTCCAGCACTCTTGGCTGGGAAATCCCACAGACGCAGGATTCTGGTGGGCTACAGTCCACAGCATTATAAAGAGTCAGACATGACTGAGCACGCACAAGCACAGGCATGCTATGTACCTGATTCTGTGTATTACACACACATGGACACACAGATACGTGTATGATGTGTGTCCATAACAGCAGAGAAACATTCAATAGGGAAACTGTCTCTTATACACATCTAGATGTGTATAAGAGACAGGGACTGATATGTGTGTGTGTGTGTGTGTGTGTGTGTGTGTGTGTGTGTATAGTAATGCCATCAAGGTCTTTGCTATTTTTATAGGTGGGTAATCATACTGTTAGGCTTGCCTGGACAGTTAACACTGCTTTCCACTGTAATTACTGACTGCTGTCTTCGGCTCTCAACACCATGCTGGTCTGTATGAGAACCCCCATCGCTCCTGCCCTCTGGCCCACAGAACGGCCTGCATCTGGTCCCAGTACCAGGGCCATTGCAAGTGCCTGACTCTGGGCTGCTCTGACACTCACACCTTTATACCCAGCGAGAGGCAGTGACTGGGCTGTCAGACCCTGTGGGACCAGGATGCAGAGTATTTCCCCTGGACTCTACAATCCTGGAACTCCTGGTGCACCAGCTCGGTCTCCTCTTGGAGAACAGGGTGAGGGGCCAAGTGAGGATCAGCCCTGCATTCCCTGGGGAGACACCCAGCTGGCGCTCAGGGCCCGAATTCTCGAGGGTCAGAAGCCAGACCTGGGCCTTCTGGTGTGGAGATGCTGTGGCCGCCCTTTCCCAGTTCCCTGGAGGGAGAGCGCAGCCTAGTTTCTGCAGGTGAGGCTCAATGCAGCCTAATTCCTCCTGCTTCCCCTCTGTCTTCTCTTCTCTTTCCTTCTCGCCTTTATTCTCTCTTCCTATGGTAGTTCCCAAGGGCACGGCTGCATGCCAGTGGTGCTAATTATCACCTTCATTAATATTTCGGAAATATTTCGATATGCTCCTGGGCAAAATACCCACGAAGCCAAGCAGCAGTCGGCAGGCAGGTCACGCCGGAGCTGGGGGCTGCTCTGTGGAGTGCGGACCCAGCTCTGAAGCATCATAGGGAGATAGGGCGGCTCAGGTGCTCATCTGTGACCGGGCTGAGAGGGGAGGGCGAGGAGCTGGTGCTCAGCCGGCGAGTCCTCTGCTCAGGGTACGGGGGCGCTTCCTGCAGGGTGGGGGCCCTTGGAAACTTTTTGCCAAGGACTCTCCGTATCCACACACCAGGAGCTATTTCTAGGCGAGTGGGTCTCCCGCCCACCATCCGTGCTGGACTCTGATCAAGCTGACCTCTCATCAAAGGCATCTGTCTCCCTGGCGCCCCTTTTTAGCCTTATCACTGTAGAAGGAACATTCCATGGGACCTTCCGTGACTCTGGGCCAATCATAGGAATCAGGATATAAGACCACTGAATTGGACTTCAAAAGACCTGGGTCTACCATCAGGGTCGCCACTAACCTGCTATGATTTGGGCTAAATGTTTTTACCATTCCAAGTCCCAAGATTTTTTTTTTTTTTTTCTATCAAATAAAAATTGCACCAGAGGACTTCTAAGGTCATTTGCAAGTTTCGTAACTTAGCAATACGGTCGTCCTGGAACCCTAAATAATTCTTTTAGTTCTGGAAACTGATGACCACGTGTCGATGGGCAGAGTTCCCACCCAGGAGCGCAGGGACACTGGCCTCTAAAGAAACATCAGAAAGTCCCTGCACCCCAGCCTGTGCACTGGGGAGCTGGCCCAGCCACCAGCACCGGGCCTGGGGTCTCGATGACGCAGACCTCAGAACAGAGACACCCTGTAACTTCAAGGTGGCCTCATCTGTCACCATGCAGACATCTGTTCCCAGCTGCTCTGCAATGGGGGAGAGAGGAGCTGACAATTATGAAGGACTGTGTGTGTCCAGGGGTAATGTCTTGTATTAATGGAGGAAATTAATTATTTCTTTTCCCTTCCCAGTCTCCCCTGCACGCCGATTTTGACAAGTAGCAGTTCTTTTCTCCCTCCCCTCGATGGGCAGATTGGAATAATGTCTTACAGATATAACTAATCATCCACTGAGATGACTCGGGGCCCATTTTCCCAGGTCTTAGGTTCACTTCAAATGCAGGACCACAGTGCTCTCTGCTTTCTGTCCTCCCGCCTTCCTGGCAAACACCCCTCCTTCGCTACGTGGCTCACCTCCTAATCTTTCCCGACCAGACAGCAGATGCTGGACGACAGGCAAGGGGCCAGCAGCAAGGAGGCCCCATACTCTTCAGGATCACAGCCCATCCCTGCCCCGTGCCTGCACAGCCAGGACCTGTGAGGGCCGTGTGGGAGATGAAGGCAGGGAAGATGGTAAGGGTGACTGGGTTCCACAGGGAGGCCTGGACCAAAGGATGCTGGACAGAAAGAGAGGTTGGGAGGGCATCTCGTGTGTCCCTCCACGAGGGACAGGGCCTGGAGCCTCGGGGGGACAGGTAGCTGTACACATGCTGCCTATGGTTTCCCAGGACCCTTCAAGGCCACCCAGAGAGGGCGACTCTAAGAACTGGTCAGGATGCAGCGCCAGTTACCCTGTAGTGGGTCCTGACTTACTCACATGCAGCATTAGAGACTCTTTCAGTTATAAAATATGGTGCCCCAAGGTAAGTCCTGGAAGTGATGTAAGTAACAGAGTGCTATGGGCTTCCCCAGTGTCTCAGTGGGTAAAGAATCTGCCTGCAATGCCGGAGACACAGATGTACGTTCGATCCCTGGGTTGCGACGATCCCCTGGAGGAGGAAATGACAACCCATTCCAGCACTCTTGGCTGGGAAATCCCACAGACGCAGGATTCTGGTGGGCTACAGTCCACAGCATTATAAAGAGTCAGACATGACTGAGCACGCACAAGCACAGGCATGCTATGTACCTGATTCTGTGTATTACACACACATGGACACACAGATACGTGTATGATGTGTGTCCATAACAGCAGAGAAACATTCAATAGGGAAAATGAAACCCAGAGCTGTTAGAATTCTGAACCCCGTTCCCATGTGCGGGTTTCCCCCTACACTGAGCAACTCAGCGCCAGCTCCATGCCCTGCAGGTCAGCCTTATTCTGGTGCTCTCTGCCTGGAGTTTCTGCAGGTCTTCCCACCCCACCCTCCCACCCAGCTTCAGATGCCA
>SJYT01078462.1:362357-457330 GCA_006410635.1 Cephalophus harveyi
CAGCTTCAGATGCCAAATGCAGGTCCAGGTTGTCACCTGTGCTCCTGGCCCACTGGCTCCAGATCAGAGCACACCACGTCCCTCTCCTTCTGTGTGTGTTAATTGTTCAGTTCTGTCTGACTCTTTGTGACCCAAGGAATGTAGCCCACCAGGCTCCTCTATCCATGGGATTCTCCAGGCAGGAATACTGGAGTGGGTTGCCATTGCTTCCTCCAGGGGATCTTCCAGACCCAGGGATTGGACCCAGGTCTCCTGCATTGCAGCCAGATTCTTTTACTGTCTTGGGTTTGATTAATTTGCAGAGCAGCTCACAGAACTCAAGGAAGCATTTTACTTACTAGATCGGGAATTTACTATGAAAGGATATAATTCAGAAGCAGCCAGTTGGAACCCACAGAGAGCAAGGTGCAGAGGAAGTGGCCAGAGCCCAGTGTCCTCTGAGTTTTCACCCTCCCTGAATCATTGCCACTTGTTCAACAACCTGGAAACTCCTGAACCTCGTTTTGGGGGGGTTTATGGAGGTTATTATTACCAAATTCAGACTCAAATTGAAGAAAGTAGGGAAAGCCACTAGACCATTCAGGTATGACCTAAATCAAATCCCTTATGATTATACAGTGGAAGTGAGGAATAGATTTAAGGGCCTAGATCTGATAGATAGAGTGCCTGAAGAACTATGGAATGAGGTTCGTGACATTGTACGGGAGACAGGGATCAAGACCATCCCCATGGAAAAGAAATGCAAAAAAGCAAAATGGCTGTCTGGGGAGGCCTTACAAATAGCTGTGAAAAGAAGAGAGGCGAAAAGCAAAGGAGAAAAGGAAAGATATAAGCACCTGAATGCAGAGTTCCAAAGAATAGCAAGAAGAGATAAGAAAGCCTTCTTCAGTGATCAATGCAAAGAAATAGAGGAAAACAACAGAATGGGAAAGACTAGAGATCTCTTCAAGAAAATTAGAGATACCAAGGGAACATTTCATGCAAGGATGGGCTCGATAAAGGACAGAAATGGTATGGACCTAACAGAAGCAGAAGATATTAAGAAGAGGTGGCAAGAATACACAGAAGAACTGTACAAAAAAGATCTTCACGACCCAGATAATCATGATGATGTGATCACTAATCTAGAGCCAGACATCTTGGAATGTGAAGTCAAGTGGGCCTTAGAAAGCATCACTACGAACAAAGCTAGTGGAGGTGATGGAATTCCAGTTGAGCTGTTTCAAATCCTGAAAGATGATGCTGTGAAAGTGCTGCACTCAATCTGCCAGCAAATTTGGAAAACTCAGCAGTGGCCACAGGACTGGAAAAGGTCAGTTTTCATTCCAATTCCAAAGAAAGGCAATGCAAAAGAATGCTCCAACTACCGCACAATTGCACTCATCTCACATGCTAGTAAAGTAATGCTCAAAATCCTCCAAGCCAGGCTTCAGCAATACGTGAACCGTGAACTCCCTGATGTTCAAGCTGGCTTTAGAAAAGGCAGAGGAACCAGAGATCAAATTGCCAACATCCGCTGGATCATGGAAAAAGCAAGAGAGTTCCAGAAAAACATCTACTTCTGCTTTATTGACTATGCCAAAGCCTTTGACTGTGTGGATCATAATAAACTGTAGAAAATTCTGAAAGAGATGGGAATACCAGACCACCTAACCTGCCTCTTGAGAAATCTGTATGCAGGTCAGGAAGCAACAGTTAGAACTGGACATGGAACAACAGACTGGTTCCAAATAGGAAAAGGAGTCCGTCAAGGCTGTATATTGTCACCCTGCTTATTTAACTTCTATGCAGAGTACATCATGAGAAATGCTGGACTGGAAGAAACACAAGCTGGAATCAAGATTGCCGGGAGAAATATCAATCACCTCAGATATGCAGATGACACCACCCTTATGGCAGAAAGGGAAGAGAAACTAAAAAGCCTCTTGATGAAAGTGAAAGTGGAGAGTGAAAAAGTTAGCCTAAAGCTCAACATTCAGAAGACGAAGATCATGGCATCCGGTCCCATAACTTCATGGGAAATAGATGGGGAAACAGTGGAAACAGTGTCAGACTTTATTTTTTTGGGCTCCAAAATCACTGCAGATGGTGACTGCAGCCATGAAATTAAAAGACGCTTGCTCCTTGGAAGAAAAGTTTTGACCAACCTAGATAGTATATTCAAGAGCAGAGACATTACTTTGCCGACTAAGGTCCGTCTAGTCAAGTCTATGGTTTTTCCTGTGGTCATGTATGGATGTG
Organism: Cephalophus harveyi; assembly: GCA_006410635.1. NCBI lineage: Eukaryota > Metazoa > Chordata > Mammalia > Artiodactyla > Bovidae > Cephalophus > Cephalophus harveyi. The sequence goes on from SJYT01078462.1 coordinate 364,599, forward strand.
AGAGTTGAACAGTGAAGAAGGCTGAGCGCCGAAGAATTGATGCTTTTGAAGTGTGGTGTTGGAGAAGACTCTTGAGAGTCCCTTGGACTGCAAGGAGATCCAACCAGTCCATTCTGAAGGAGATCAGCCCTGGGATTTCTTTGGAAGGAATGATGCTAAAGCTGAAATTCCAATACTTTGGCCACCTCATGCGAAGAGTTGACTCATTGGAAAAGACTCTGATGCTGGGAGGGATTGGGGGTAGGAGGAGAAGGGGACGACAGAGGTTGAGATGGCTGGATGGCATCACTGACTCGATGGATGTGAGTCTGAGTGAACTCCGGGAGTTGGTGATGGACAGGGAGGCCTGGCGTGCTGTGATTCATGGGGTCGCAAAGAGTCGGACACAACTGAGCGACTGAACTGAACTGAACTGATGGAGGTTTCATGGCATACGCATGGTTTAAATCTTGGCCAGTCATGCCTGAACTCAAACTCCGGTCCCTGTCCCCTCCTAGGAGATGATGGTTGGAAGAAATTGAAAGTTTCAACCACCTAATCACAGGACCCAGCTTCCCTGGCAACCAGCATCCATTCTTAGGGGCCATTCAACAGTCACCTCATCAGCATAACAAAAGACACCTTTCCTCTCCTCTCAGGAAATTCCAAGGGCTGGAGGAGCTCTGTGCTAGTAGCTGGACAGAAGCCAAATAGATATTTCTTATCATAAATCACAGTATCATAGCCATTCTTTGCAAACTTCCCTCATTACTTAGGAAATAGCATTACACCAGGTCCACAAGTGATCTCTAACTCTCCATGTTCATCTGAGTGAGTTACTGACTTAAAACCTCCTGGGCTTCCTGCTTTATCACCAGTGAAAATTAGGGATTATATTAGATAATTTCTGAAAAGCATGAGCTCTAATATTTTATCATCAGTAGCTGAGTTGGTTGAAAAAAATGTTTCTTTCAACCATTGATTCAAACCATGTGTGTGTGTGTGTGCACATACTAAGAAAAATATAACAAAATAAGAAATACATCTCACCTTCAGTCTCATGAGAAATTTCAAAGAAATAAACAAGCCCAAAGAGTCTTGAGCTTAGCAAATCAGAAGCCAATTCATCTTCAGAAGAAAACAAGTGATATTTACATTATTAAATCACAATTACAAAGCCAATCAGCTGCAGAAGAGGAGAGACCGTTTCCATCAATTATTTCTGAACTGAACATAATTTTCCCATCACCTGCAGATTGTAAATGGGAGCTCCAGCTCCATCCCAGAACTCTTCCATCAGAGGAGTTATTAATTTGGTAATAACTTTGTTGAATTAGCAAGGACACTGATGAGAAGGGGGGAAGCAGGACACAGGGAGCCCGCAGGTGGCAGCCAGGTTAATTCCTGAGACGGGAGGAGTCTGCGTTCGGCTCCTGTCCCTGCTTCCATGTTGAAGAAAGCACTCGGCTCTGGGGTTTTCATTCCAAGGAGTCAGCGGGTGAACAGGTAACACTAAGTCAACACCGTATCCTTTGCTGGCTGCAGAACGGCTCTGATGTCTGCCAGCTATGAGGGTGCCCGGTGTTGGGGGAGGTCCTCTGTCTGTTGGCTTTGTTTGGGTGCCCCCCTTCCCTCATCCCTGTCAGAATGGGGGCTTCAGTCTTGGTGGGAAGTGCTGACTGTCTCATCAGGACTCATCGTGGACTGAGAAGGGTGAGAAGACATGGACAGCTCTCTTATCTCCTTCGATGTGCTGGGGTGGCCACATGGGTCTCAGTAGAGAGCTCTGTGGGCTTGATACCTGAGCAGGTTCTCTGTGTTCCATCTTTCTCTCTCACCCCCTTGTTAAAGCTCCAGCCCCACGGGATTTCTCTGCCAGACCCAACAAGCTCCAACCCCACCCCCCGCTGCCCATTACCACCTAACTGGCCATGGGTCCAGCCCCTGCTTTGTAACATGACAGGCAGTCGGCTAAGAAACCAGGGTGTGCTTTGCTCTGGAAGCTGCAGAGAGCTGGAAGGACCGAGGGGGGTCTTCTCTCCCCTATCCTGGAAGCCAAGCTCTGCGAGTCTCCTGGTCTGAGCTTCTCACCTCAGTACTGTTAATGACTTTTTTGTCCTGGGGTCTAAAGCGGTTGGTTGCTAGGCACCCAGAAGATGATTACCATGCAGGCTTTTGTTTTAAAGAAACAGGGAAGCTGCCCAGCTCCTGGAGGGGGAAGTGGGTCAGCCTAGGGGTGGGATGGATGGAGGCATCTCCCACCAGTGCGTTTCCCACGCTGGAGCCTGTGAGTGACAGCCCCACAGACAGGTGACAACGGAACTGGGTCCAGAAGCGGAGATGGCTTTATCCTCCACCCTTTGCTCCTGCATTCAGAGGGGTGTCTTGCTCCCACCCCTGAGGACTGAGACCCAGAGATCGTGTTCTAAGTCTTCAGGATCTTTGAGAGAGAAAAAACAGCTCCCCAAACACGACTCAGATTGACTTTCTCATCAGCCAGGCTGGTAGGGGCTCCACAGATGAACTATAAATGCAACAACGATTCTTTTAACTGAGTTTCGTGAAATGGAAACGACATGGCTTATCCTCACGCTCTCTTCCTCCTTCCCCCGAGTAACTGGTGTATCCTTTGGGGCTCAACTTAACTTTTCCACTTTAGGGAAGCCTGCAACACCAGATGTTTCATTTTCAACCTTCCAGACACAGCGTCTCTTCTTTGTCCTGCCTTCTCCAGGGCTATCTGGCACACATGGGCTACAAAAGCCTTCTGCTTGGGGTGCCAGGGGGAGGGAAGGAGCTCAGATGTGTGTTCCCAGAAGGCCGCCTCCCAGCTGGTCACTTGGGTAAAGAACAAGCTCCTCTCAAGCCGGTTCTCACCCACCAATCTTCCCTCCTGAGCAGGGAGATCCCTCCTCAGTGCTGGCTGGGAATGAGGAGATGGAAGGGGTTGGGGGAACAGCCCTACTGTTTCAGCCTTGGGCGCATCACTGCTTGTGTGGCTCTTCACACCCTCTCCACACCTCATAAATAATCCTCTTGTTAACCTGCCTGTGCATGTGTGTGTGCTAACTCACTTCAGTCGTGTCTGACTCTTTGTAATCCTATGGTCTGTAGCCCACCAGGCTCCTCTGTTCATGGGGATTCTCCAGGCAAGGAGTGAGTTGCCATGCCCTCCGCCAGGGGATCTTCCCGATCTACGGATTGAAGCTGGGTCTCTTATGTCTCCTGGATTGGCAGGGGAGTTCTTTACCACTAGCACTACCTGGGAAGCCCTATTAACCTGCCTACAATTGTTCAAGGTCAATGGTGCCATCTGTTTCCTGGGAGACCCTGACTACTTGATCCTGAAGTCTGAGATGCCCCAGCTCTAGGCTCCAGTAGGACCTGTATTCATCGTTATATTTATCACTTAAGTGCAACCTGGTGATTTTTACCCCAAAGGGCTCACTTTGCAACCTCTGAGGACCATTCTGGTTGTCTGAAGTGGGGCTTGGGGAGGGGGGTGCTATTAACGTCTAGAAACTAAAGTTCAGGGATGTGTCTAAAGGTCTCACGATGTGTCTTCAACAACAAAGAAATGTGTCTCGGGATGTCAAGGTGCCCATGCGAAAACCCTGCATCAGAATGTAAACGCCTGTTCTGTCCCTGGGATGCCCACTCAGAGGAAGCTCAGTGAATCCCAAGACCGTCCACAGTGTCCCCGACAGCACCGCCCTGCCCGCTGCAAGTCCTGGCAGGTGGCGGGGGCTCACAGAGAGCTGCTGGGAAAACATGTGCGTGAAAGAAGGGAATTCGCCAGTGAGACCCAGTCCTAGTTTCCCATCTCACTTTCCATTTCTGGGGATAAGACTGATTATTCACTGATTTATTCACACCTAAACACAAACCCATCAAGAGATAGATGCATGCCATCTAAACTGCTCCTCCGCTGGAATGGAAAGGCTGCATTGCAATTTAGCTGGGGGCAGTGGTGCAAGGAGATGCCCCTGGGGTGTGGCCAGGCCATGATGGACACTGACCTCCAGATGACCCCACTTCAACAGGCAGACCTGCAACAGCATGGTGGATGGGGAGACTGGAGGCTTCAGGGAAGTTTAAGCTATTTTATCCCAGTTTCTCTGAGGAAAGTTACTGGTTTGTCTCTTGATTAGTGCATTCTGGCTCCAGGGGAGAAATCCCCTCACTTAAATCATTTACTTTAACGCTTAAATTTGCTCATTTAAGTCAGGAGCCACAGCTATTTCCATGTTTCGCTTTCTCATCAGACTTCTCACGGTCACATGAGTAACCAGAAAAGATGCTCCCTGTGCGCAAAGCACATGATGGAAGCGTAGTTTTCAGCATTTTAGGGGGGAAGCCAAGACTCTGGGCTGGCCAGGAGACCACTCAGGGGACCTGGCAGCTTGACTCTCCTCCACGCCCTGGGTCACCTGGGGCTTATTTGTTTGGTCTCTGGTTTTCACCCTATGTGACCTCAGAGTCACTTGCCACCTGTGCTTTTATTAGCAGACCCAGCTTCTTTCAGGCCCTAACCTGCTCTCGGGGGAATAAGGTTCAAGTAACTCACTCAGTGTTTGCTCACAATCCTTGGCAAAGTCAGCGACAGGAGAAGGCATCCCAGAAGTCTGATCATGAGCATCTGATTCAAGAGGCTGAGGACCAGTGCTCAGTGAGCTGGGGCCATCTTCCCGAGGCCAGGCTTCAGTGGGCTGACAGCCGATCAGGAGCCACCAGGCATCTCATCATCCTGCCGGGCAGTCCCGCTATGTTGGTGATGCTCCGCCGCCTCTTCCGGGACTGCTCACGGTGACAGCCCCTCGGAGCGGTCCTGGGCGGAGCGGGGGTGAGGGGACAGAGCTCAGAGAGCAGGGCGCCAGCACCCAGAGCTTCTCAGGGTTGTGGCAGCCCTGGCCCTGGGGTGGAAGAGTGTCTCTGTTTCCTCATAACTGAGTCTCTGGGCCTGTTGCAGGGAGGCCAGTGGGCTGCCTTCACATCCAATCAGCCTGCTCTATGGGAAACCCACACCAGCACAGAAATTGCTTCTTGACTGCAGGGACGTATAATATCTGCACACAGCCGGCATGCACACCACCTAGGAATGATGTGATTTCCAGTCTAAAATGTCAATTTATTTTATTTTTTTCCAATAAGGGTATAATAATCATGCCCCAACCCGGACTGAATAAGCATGTCAGGGGCAGCGCGGGATACCAGCTGCTTCACTCTCTTCCTGGGAGACTCTTGTAATTTTACGAACAGAGTGTGATGCACTTATAATAGAAAGTATTACATAAATGTGGATATATTATAGGTCAAACCCTTCTCCTAAAACATAACGGGGTATTCTTAAACAGCCTGATCTACTCCTGTGCTCCTGGAACCAGCTCTGAAAAAGAGTTCCGCTGGGCTTCCTCATTTCCTTTCTACTTTTATTTTAAATTCCCAGGACCAAAACATCCCTTTATGCCACAAAGGATCACGTGCATCAGGTGGGTGCCTTGGAAATGCAGGAAAATGAGGCTGGAGGATCCAGTGACCCGCAGGGTGTCATCTAACCCAGAGTCACCTTGTGCCCAGAGGGAAGTCCCGTTATGGAGGGTGTTCCCACCTCCGGTGGTGTCCTTGGAATAACTGATGTCACTCTCCAGGATAGACCTCTATCAGATGCTTGGCAGAGGGAGTTAGCGGAAAAGGTGTCTACCAGAGGGGAAGTGACTTCATCTCTGCATCACTCAGGGTCAGAGGGCTGGGAAGTGACATTGTTGATAGCATATTTCATTCTGGCCCCGAAGGAATCTTTACCCCTTCTGCTTGTGGCCCCAATCTTTAGTTTACTGTCAACTACAAACTGGCACTTGCCGTCAACCTCTACAGGGATTAAGTCAGGTTCTGCTGTAGTTGCTGACCTTCAATACCCTCTGAGAGGAGTTCAGCATGGACAGAAGAAATGAGGCACTCTGTACTCAGGCGGAGGAGGGGGGAAGGTTGGAAACTGGCAGGACAGGTCTTCAGATAGACATTTTCAGGAGCGGATTTTATGAGTCCAGCTCTTGTATTGCCTCATGTCTAGAGCAGCAGTAAAATCCTTCATGGTGATGCCTGCTCCTCGTAACCAGCAGTAACCTTCTGCAAAAATATGTGCCTCACCAAAATCACATATATAGCTACCTTTCCCTGTTGCCTCTCTGGAGCAGTTTCTCAGAGCTACCTGAGGTGCTATCTCCTGGGCTACAGTCCTCATTTTGCCCCCAAATAAACCTTAACTCACAACTCTCCTGTTATGCATTTTTTCTAAAGTCGACACATTCACACAGACGCTTGCTCTCCTAGGAAGAAAAGCTACGACAAACCTAGACAGTGTATTAAAAATCAGAGGCATCACTTTGCTGCCAAACGTCCAAATAGTCAAAGCTATGTTTTTTCCAGTAGTCACGTAAGGATGTGAAAGTTGGACCATAAAGAAGTCTGAGCACTGAAGAACAGATGCTTTCGAATTGCAGTGCTGGAGAAGACTTTTGAGAGTCCGTTGAACTGCAAGGAGATCAAACCAGTCAATTCGAAAGGAAATCAACCCTGACTATTCATTGGAAGGGCTGATGGTGAAACTGAAACTCCAATACTTCTGCCATTTGATGTGAAGAGTTGACTTATTGGAAAAGACCCTGATGCTGGGAAAGATTGAGGGGAGGAGGAGAAGGGGGCAATGGAGGATGAGATGGTTGGATGGCATCATCAACTCAATGGACATGAATTTAAAGAAGGACAGGGAAGCCTGGCGTGCTCCAGTCCATGGGGTCGCAAAGAGTCGGATGTGACCGAGTAACTGAACAATGAAGATTCACTAAATAATAAAACCTGTGCTGCTCTTCTGGGGAGGCTCTGAGAATGTGTATAGGATCCCAGGATGCAGTCCAGAGTCAGGGGGTCAAAGTCACAGCCACTCCTTCCTTTGTTCCCTCCCTCCACTCCTCAGCCCTCACAGAGGCACCTGTAGGTGCTCCCAGGAAAGCCTGGGCTTTTTATGAACTGCAGCTAGGGATAAACAGGCTTCCATTGTGAAGCAGAACACAGCACAATGGAGAAACAGTTCATACAAAATAGACAGTATTAAATAACAATGAATGATTTTAAGGAGCAAGTAGAACAAAAGAAAGGATGTCCAAGGCTGTGTGAATTAAATGACCAAGAATTCTAATCACTGCTGAAGGAATTTTAAAGCAGGAGAGGTCACCCCAGGCTGGAATCTTTTAAAGTTTATTTTCAGTCAATTATTTTAGGGTTTGTGGATTTTAATTGGAAGAAAATTCTGTACAGTCTGGGCTAATGTCCTCACGTCTCATCTGGTTCACGTCCAACTGCACTGTCGTCAGCAGTAAAAGAAAAGAGCAGAGCAGACTGTGGAGCTTCCCAGTTAGCCCATAGCCACTCGTCCCTCCATTTGTTCCACACATGATAAATGGTTCTACCCCGGATTCATGCAGACGCTGGTGAGGGGGGAGGCCCAAAGTACCCCACCAAGAAGCAACGCGATGCAGCCACGGCAGCAGGAGTGGAGCAGAGAGCAACACTGTCCATGCACAGTGCTTTGAGCTTGTCGGTAAGTTATCAAGTAAACGTGTGCTATTATTGCTGTACTGCCCAACACACACCACTTAAAATGACTTAGCCACTTAAACAATACCTTCTATAATGCTGTTTTTACAATTCTATGGTTCTAGGAAAATGCATTATTCAAGACTGTTTGTCCAGCAGTAAAGGAATACAGACATAAAAAACAATCTAAGTTGGAATGCTGGTGTCATAAAGACAATTACTATGAAGAGTAATGTAGGTGACTTAAGGGGAGAAGCCAAGGGAATGTACGGAACCAGGTAGAGCGCACGGAACCAGGCAGAGTGCACGGAACCAGGCAGAGCGCACGGAACCAGGAGGAGCTGAGGCTGAGCGAGGAAGAATTAGCTTGGCCTGTAAGTTTGGGAAGGGCATCCTGGGCTTGTTTGGGGTGCAGAGACCAGACGGAGTCAGCATGCTCCACAAAACACAGGAGCAGAGACGAAGCTGGGAATGGGTGGGTCAGATGGTAACAGCCCTGAAGACCTTCCAAACAAATGGTCACCTTCGAAAGGCAACAAGGACAATAACAAGAGATATAAGACACATATCCTGACCTTAGGAAGCTTACACTGGAGTCGTTGAGTAGGGCTGCATTCACTCATACACCCTTCTTCAAAAGGAATTAAACATAAAAGGATGCATTCTTTCTATGGATATTTACTGAATGCCTGCTGTTTTTCAGGACTGATTAATGACTGATAACAATGCATTGAGTGATAGAAGTCCTGTCTTCTAGTGGAGGAACAGATCATAAACAGACAACCCATAAATAACGTATATAACATCAGAGAACAATAAGGGCTATAAAGAAATGTCAAAACAACAACGTTGATGATGATGATAGCAACTAAAATGTATCATGTAATTACAGAGTGGCATGCACTTGCCATGAATTTCCCTGTTTCATGTTCTATGGTGAAGGCCATGCATGCTGGATCAGAGTCTCCCTTTGCGCTGAAACACTCATTCACCCTGATGTCTGGAGTGCTATGTGCTGAGTCCACCCAGGGAACTGAATGATGGGCTGCCCGGTGCGATGTTGGTCCCATCCCAGGGCAGCATGCTCTCGATGCCACAGGGGCTGGGCCCTAGCCTCCACTCAGGACCGCTTCTTAGCAGCCAGAGCTCCCTGGAGGATGAGCCCACCTGCTCCTCACCTCCTTCCAGTGATGTTTCCAAGAAATCTCTATCCAAAGCTAAAACCTCCATCCCAGAGATTGCTGACTAGAGGAGGCGACCTAAGATACTGCTGTGATAATTCAAGAGACTGAGGCTCAGAATGTTGTCTGACCAGGAAGAAATGAAGCTCTTACCCCACAGTTTATTCCTCCTCAGGAGGAAGGAAAATAGGTCCTGCTGCTGCTCAGAGCATAAGGTGGTACCCAGGATGTGTCTGGGAGGGAACTTATCTGGCCAGACCAATGATTCCCAAAGAAACATCCCAACATCTCAAGATATGCGTTCTTTTACTCAACAAATATGGACAGCATCCTTTTTTTTTTGAAGTAGAGCTGATTTATAGTGGTTTAATTATAGGTATAGTTAATGGCTTTATTACATATATATTCTTTCTTGGATTCTTTTCCAGTATAGTTTATTATAAATATTGACTATAGTTCCCTGTGCTATTCACTGGGATCTTGCTGTTTATCTGACCACCTCCTCTGTGCCAGGCACAGTTCTATGTTTGGGACACCCACAGAACAGACACGTAAGAGCTTAGATTCCAGTGAGAAGGGCCAGTCAACACACTGATGAGCCAGTCCTGCAGGGAAAACTAGCCAAGTGGGTTGAGGAGGCTGGGGCTGTTCTGTCCTGGGTGGGCAGAGAAGCCTCTTTGATACAGCAGCAGTCATAAGCAGATCCCTGAAGGGAGTGAAGGAATGAGACAGGAAGATGTGAGGGTAGAGGAAAGAAAGGAAATTGAGCAGAAAAGAGACGGGTGACTTACCATCTTAGCATGCACGACCAGGACCAGCTCAGGAGCCCACTCGGAACTGACTTATGCTCATGTCAGACACAAATGGCATAAATCTGGTTATACTCTGATCTCCAGGCTAATTGTAGCATAACGCACCCCAGCCAGACGGCTAGAAGATATGGATTGTAATCTAGACTTGCCATAATTAATTATGCCTTTGTTTTCCCTGCAGCAAGATGGTGATGGCAATTGCTTATCCGCTTACCTTGCATGATTGTTGTGAGGCTCTGAGGAGTCAATGCTATATAAGAAGTAAGAGCTAATTCATCACCATAATACAAACTTCTTGGTCTCAGGATTCACTGATACTTTACTGAGGACCACAAAGAACTTGTTTTACCGTATTATACCTATCGATATCAATATTTACCAGACTAGAAATTATTACAGCTGAAAAAACTAATTGTTTCTTTAAAATAACAATCATAAACTCGTTACACTTTAACATAAGTAACCTATTCCTATGAAAAACGGTTGTCTTCTTAAATAAAAGTCAGTGAGAAGAGTTTTATATTTTGGCAAATAGCTTTAATATTTCACTAAGCAGGCACAGTTAGATCCCCTCACATATCTGCTTCTGTTATAATAGGTTGTTGTGTTTGAAGTGTGAGAAGAAAATGCCACACAGAGATACAGTCACAAAAGAAAGTATCTAGTAGCCTTTGCAGATAGCTGCAAGTATTTTTCCTTGGTATACACCAGCATTTAACAAGTGGTACTTTGTTAAAGCTTAATTTCACTGAGAAATCTGAAACCCCCTATATCAAGGAACATTTTGTATTCTGTTACTCTAAAATCCTCTGTCCTGTCTTCCCCCTTTGACTGGCTCTTTTATCCATGCATCCTTTGGGAACATTGTGTGTTGATTATTTAGAAAACTTTCATCCACTGATTTGTGTAGATCTTCCAAATTCTAACATACTTCATTATATAAGTTTAAAAGACACAGAGTTGTGAATATCACTGCCAATCTCATTAAGAAAACCTTGGGCATTGGGAACCCACTAAGGTCATAAGGCAAATACAAATTTCCCAAATTCGGGAAAACTCAAGCCGTATGTTTTGTTACAAGTGCTGTCAGCTGTTCCCCGAGGGCTGGGTTTGCACTGTTCGTTTTCAAGGAAATACCTGCTGAATAACAATGTCTGGGTGGCTTCAGGGCCTCTGTCAATTGCCCTTTCCAGGAAAAATGTTGCTTTCCAAAGAAGGGGCTACTTTAGCTTGTAACTCAGATTGTCTAAGGAGTGATTTTTCCTTGAGAAAGAGCTGTGCTTTGAGCTTTAGGTGGACCTCTATCTCATTTCACAGAGTAGTGAAAAGGCAGGTATTCAGTGCTGAGATGTAATAAAATCAAATTTTGATGCCTCCTTTCACTAAGCTGGCTTTTTATTCTTTTCTTTTTCGGACTGTGAGTGTGTAGTGATGAGGGGTGCAGTGAGGATGAGCAGATGTCAGTGATGCTTAACTGATGAGTGGTAGGATTCAGCAGTACACCCACCGTGACCTTGGTACTGTTAGGACAAATGCCAATACTTGGAAAAAGCAAATCGTGTCTTAGTAACACTATGAGAATAGCTTTGTCTTCACAACCTCTCTGAAAGGGTCTTGGGGAGTCAATGGATCACATTTTGAGTGTGATTGTATAATAAACACTTAGATGTGATGAAGGGGTCAGGGCAGGGTCTGCAGGAGGAAGGCATATGGTGAGTAAAGATAAATGAATTCCAGCAGCAAAAAAACTGATGACTGGTAACCTGACAGCAAGGAGGAATCAGGAAATACTATAAAAGGTAGACACAGGAACTCAAAAGCTTAGCGTCTGGGGGCTATTTTTCACAGGAGCAAATAACCATGCACTTCAATAGCTCTGGAGGGTATCTCTGACACTCAGCCTTGCTCAATAAACACTATTCATAACGATGACCTTGAGTCATTAAAACAAGATTAAACAATATCAGCTCTACTACATTTAAGAAGCCAAGGAAAGGTTCCTCTTTAACAGAATCTCTTGGAAATATTTCCATAGCAGTGCTTGAAATTTAAAAATTGCTTTTGGGCTTTATTTAGATGTCGACTTGTGTGGATCAGCTCATTTCCGATGATGGATAAACAAAGTGTCTCAGTAATTAAATAAAAGACCATGAAATTAGGTAGGATTACTTCTCCCACTTTATAGATGGGCAGTAGGCCTGAGTGAGATTAATGAGGGATGTGAGGATGCTGAGTGAACTCAAGGAGAAGCAGAGCATGAGTCAGATCTCCAGCCCCATGCATCTGCCATTTCACAGCCCCCTCTCCTGAGGTTGCCCAGAGGACTGTCCACCACCACCTGAGAAATTAAAAAACTCAGCATCTCTGAGAACTTTCAGCCCGGCCCAGGAGAGCTGGGGAAGCTGAGTGTTTGGGGACCTTGAGTATGATCTCTGCCCATCAGTCATGCTGAGCGGGGAGCTAGCGGCACTGAAGGAGAGACGGTGATTTATAACATCTAAATAATGCAGCTGGGTTTGCTTCCTGGCCAGAGCCTCCTTGTTAGATGCCCTGAGAGCAGATTCCTCTGCCATGAGAAACAGCGAAGCACAGATTCAATTACACTGCCTCCTAAGCTCTCTGGAAAGGAAGAAGGAAAAGGCATTCAACAATCAAGACAAAATATCTTAATCCTCCTGGCCCATCTCTTAGGAAAAGATGTAATTCATGGCATCAGAGTGCATTTCTGTGGAGAGAGGGTAGCTGGTGACCAGGCCTGGGTAATTAGGCTTTGCTGGAAATCAGTGCTTGAGCTGGCAGCTGGAAATTAGCTCTGAAGGTCAGTCACACAGCAGGAGGGACTGGGGTAGCAGAGACGGCAGAATTTCCAGATCTCCAGCAAAGAGGGCTCATGGTCTCAGCAAGACCATGGACACTGTTCTCAGCACCTCTTGCAATGACTGTCCAGCTGGATGAATGTAAGAAGTGATAAAAGAAATGCCCTCATGGCTCAGGTGGTAAAGAATTTGCCTGCAATGTAGGAGACCCAGGTTCAGTCCCTGGGTTGGGAAGATCCCCTGGAGAACAAAGTGACAACCCACCCCAGTATTCTTGCCTGGAGAATCCCACGGACAGAGGAGCCTGGCAGGCTAGAGTCCATGGGGTTGCAGAGTCGGACACGACTGAGCAACTAACCCTTTCACTTTTCACTCATACCAATTATCTGGATTAATCAAGTTGAAAAAAAATATCCACTCATCCAGTACTTGGAGACATTTGACTTGAATTACATCTTCAACTTTCTCTTTGTAGCTTCCGTGTAAATATCATCTGGGATTCATACTTTGAGGATCTCATTGCATCCTCGACTCACTTCAATTCACTCACTTCCCTTCCTGTTTCGTCCCCTCACTACCATCACTTTTCCCAATACTATCACTGGGCACAAAAATGACATCTTATGGTAACTCTCCAGGGAAGGTGATGGCACCCCACTCCAGTGTTCTTGCCTGGAGAATCCCAGGGACGGGGGAGCCTGGTGCGCTGCCGTCTATGGGGGTGCACAGAGTCGGGCACGACTGAAGCGACTTAGCAGCAGCAGGAGCGTGGTTACTCTCGCACAAAAGCACTTAGTTTTCTTATTTCTAAGGCTGATGCCAGGACAGCAAACTCTCCAGGAAATTCTTAGTTCTTGCTCTGAAAGTGTTATCCTTGACCAGAAGCACTGGCATTACTAGGGAGCAGCGGACTCGGGAGGCCCCATCCAGCTGCACTGAACAGCATCTGAAGTTAAAACAAAACCCCAGCAGGCCCTCAGGCACTTTTGAGAAGTGCTACACTTCAATGCTTGAGAAACGTTGAGGATCAGGGCATCTGGGTTTAAGTCTGCTCTGCCGCGTGGTGGAAAAACTCCTGGGCCATTCAACGACTGAGAACATCCATTTCCTCCTTTTGTGATTCAACCTAATAATGTGTTTTGGGTGCAGTCACGCATATTCAAGTCTGTGTCTATGCACTGATCTTTTTATGTAACTAGGATAATAATATGCTTATGATTCTGCAACTTTTTAACGAGCTACTTTTCTGTATCTGTATGCCCCTACCTTATTCTTTTTATTGGCTGCATAGAAAGATATACCAGAATTTCTTTACATGTTCCTCTCTTTTTTTGACATATAGGATCCTAGTTCCCCAACTAGGGATCAAACCTGTGCCCCTTGCATTGGAATCACAGAGTCTTAACCGCTGGACTGCCAGGGAACTCCTGTACATTCTCCCCTCTTAACGAGCATTTATGTTGTTTCTGCTTTTTCTCAATTAACAATGTTGCCATGAAGATTCCTCTCCACCTCTGTAAGAATTTATTTAGAAAGGATTCTTAGAAATTCTCAGTTAAAATTTGATCAGTGCTCCCACTCTTGTCCCTAGTGGCTTAGGCTTTCAACCTCACCTTGGGTCACGAGGATGCCTACCTCTCTGGTTCTCACCAAAAGGAAATTTATTTACCTCCATGGTGAAGGTGAAGGTGAAGTCACTCAGTCGTGTCCGACTCTTTGCGACCCCGTGGACTGTAGCCTACCAGGCTCCTCCGTCCATGGGATTCTCCAGGCAAGAATACTGGAGTGGGTTGCCATTTCCTTCTCCAGGGGATCTTCCCGACCCAGGGATCGAACCCAGGTCTCCCGCATTGGAGGCAGACGCTTTAACCTCTGAGCCACCAGGGAAGCCATTTACCTCCATACATGTTGCCAATCCCATTGCTTTAAAATACCTCCTGCCATAATTTATAAAATTTGACTTCTACCGGAATAAATGATTATAATATTTATTATCTATTTATGTTGTTCAATACATTTTCTCTGTATTCATTTTTTTCTATTGGATTGTCTTTTTTTTTTTTTTTTTCTTTTGTCAGATTTATAAAAAGTCTATGTATATTCTATGTCTGGTTGACTTTTTCTTATAGACACTGAGGATATTTTATTCAAGATTGCTATTTATATTTTAATTTCATTTCACAGTCTGTCTTTCATTGTAATACTTTTTCAAATCACCAAATCTGTCAACCTTGTCTTTTATAACTTATGTACTCGAGTCTTGCATAGGAAGTTATTCCCATATTCAAGGTCATAAAAATATCTTGTATATTGTTTAATTCTTTTTCATTTTCATGTTTAACTCCTTTTGGAAATCATTCTGAATTCTTCCAAACACTTTATTTAATAAGACAAAATTCTTTGTTTTTTGTTTTTGTCACTAACCTATGCACGTCTTTAACAGTGAAAAACTAAGGTTGACTACAGACTAATTTTGAATATCCGGGTCACTGTTTCATATTCTGGACTTTTTTTTGAATTCAGAATAATTTTGTCTTGGCCTCTCCCAATACACACTCATCTAGAGAGAGAAACTCTGATCATCCCAAGATGTCCCCTTCCTTCTCATTGAGGACTGCCTTCCCAGACTCAGAGAAGATACTTCACAAACAGGTTACAAGAGCAGAGAGCAGTGTCACAGGGAAAGTCCCAGTGACTCGATAGGACAAAATAAAACCTTCATCCAGCCTGGTCAACTCCTGTTGGAATAACAATTGAATTTTCATGGCAACAAATTGAAAAGACCAATTGATGGTTTGAACTGAATCGGCAATGTGGAAACCATTGGCCTTGGCAGACGAGATCTTATTCATACTAGGTGTCTCTGAGCTGGTGTAGGAAGTGATTCCTACAGCAGAATCCATGGGGTTCGCTGAGATGGAGATGAAGATGAATCCTTTCCCAGCTCAGAGAGCAAGACCCCAGTAAGCAGCAGGGCTGGCTCCTCGGGCTTGTAGCATTAATATGCAGCAGATACCTATTTGACTCTTCCGGATCCAGTACTGAACACAAGAAACTGAGGCAGGTCATTTTAATTATGCAGGCACCTGTGTGTATTTGTATAGAGGTGTATTATAATGCTGTGGCTTCCAACTTGAAGAAAGAGAGGAAAGTAAAAAGGTCAGCTAATATCTTCTCTTTTGTGGAGGAGGTGGGGGCCCCACCGAACAACAAAAAGGAGATAAGCCTGTTGTAGGCTGAGAGCTGTGAAACTAAAGGATAATAAAATCCAGCCGATGCAGTTTAAAGACTGCTCATTAACTGGCCTGAGATACGGCACCCACTGTCGCTAGTGGCTGGAGATTATTCCTCAGCCTGCCGCTGGCTGATAACAGATTCGTCCCAGGGCCTAAAGGCTCATTGTTCTGCAGGCAGAAATGGTGCCCCAGACGGAAGCCCAGTGGCTCCAGCCAGCCATGCCACTCGCTGGGGCCTTTCCTCTGCCTTCTCGGGGCTTAGGAAGAAAGTCAAGTCTGTATCACCTGCGAGATGCTCTGGGACTTTTCCCAACCTCCCCCCTCACATGTCCATGACCTAATTTGGATCAGGGTAATTCTTGAAAATAAAATGCTGAAGTTTTCTTTTCCTTGAGAACAATGTCACATCTGTCAACTTAAAAAGACTTGCTCACAGCACAAATTGTCTATACGACTCATTGGGCCCCTTCATTATGTTCCACCTTGTTTTATTATTTAAAGGCTTAGTGGGAGCTAAGTGTTTATAGATACATCACATGTTGGCACTGGAAGAGGATCTGGAGATGTGGTTTAATGCTCTAATTCAATAGCTGGTGCTCTGCAGCCGAGAAAGAGAAGAGCGTGCTCATCTGAGAAGGCCGTGGGGGCAATGAAGCTCCTCCCCCTGTTCCCAGGGCAACACTGTGAGAAAGGGGTTTCTGGGTCAGGTGGAAAGGGAGGCAAGTGCCACAAAAATCATGGCGATCAGGGACTCTCCTAAGTCTTACTTTTCTTTTCCTTTTTTTTCGAAACGTGTGATCTTTACTTTCAGCCTTCAAACTCTTAGATGCAGCATATAGGATCTAGTTCGCTGACCAGAGGTTGAACCTGGTTCCCCTGTATTGGAGTCTTAGCCACTTGGACCACCAGGGAAGTCCCTCTCAAATCTTACTATAACTGTTCTATGGAACAAAATGGAAGTCAAGGATTCTAAACTCACAGCCCAGATCCTACCACTGTTGCTCAACCTGCTTCTAAAGGCAGGTGTGCTGATGATTTCAGAACGAGGTACCGGGCCTCAAGGTGTTCGCCAAGGTTAAGGCAATGCTCTGCTGTGTGACCTCCATGCTTGCAGGCTTCTGTGTCCCTCATCTCATTACCTCTTGGTCCAAGGGAAGAAGCGCTCCATCATCTGGACAGAACTCATCTCCATTGGACCTGGTCTCCTCACCACCTCGTTGCTGGGACCCTGTTTATCCCATCAGTCCCCTTTACTCTCTGGATTGTTCTGGCTTTTGTTCTTCAACCTACAGTGATGCCCAATGCTTTCCTCTCATTAGAAACAACTCCTGAAACAGTAAACCACCCTTGAGCCAAAGTACACACGTCTCCTTCCCCTGTATTCAAACTAATTGCAAAAGATGTACATTTCTTCCTGTGCTTCCCTTGCTTCTGTTCATACCTTTGCATCAGGTATCTGACCTGCTCACCCCACTTAAACTGCCTGGGCCAAGGTGATCAGCAAACACCATACGAATTCAATGGATTCTTTTCAGTCTTGCTTCACTTGGCCGCTCCACGGAAAGGTCCAGGACATACAGACCAATCCATCATATTGTAATTACTACTACTACTAGTATTAGTATTAAGATCCCCTATTTTTGACACGGTCTTTTCTCTGGGGATTGACCTCATTACTTTCTCCTGGGTCTTTCACTTCCTAAATGCTCATTCCTCTTAGTCTTCTAAACAGACTTCTTTTCCTCCACTCCTTTCCTCAGGGTGGGTACTGACTCTGTCCCCAACCCTGTCTCCTGCCCCATGAAATCCTCTTGCTTCAACTACCACCTACTATACATATAGATAAGAAGAAGGCAGACCTGACTGCAATAGCCCTACATTTCTCAAATGAGGAGAATCAAAACAGAATTTTGAAAAGGTTTAGGGATGAAGATAAAATAATAACCAATGCTTGTATATCATATTAAATTATTTAACTTAAATGAACATATCAGAGAAGGCAATGGCATCCCACTCCAGTACTCTTGCCTGGAAAATCCCATGGACGGAGGAGCCTGGAAGGCTGCAGTCCATGGGGTCGCTGAGTCAGACACGACTGAGCAACTTCACTTTCACTTTTCACTTTTATGCATTGGAGAAGGAAATGGCAACCCACTCCAGTGTTCTTGCCTGGAGAATCCCAGGGATGGCGGAGCCCAATGGGCTGCCATCTGTGGGGTCGCACAGAGTCGGACATGACTGAAGCGACTTAGCAGCAGCAGCAGCAGCAAATGAACATATGCATTTAAAATAACACTATACAAAAACCTCGGGCTTCCCTGATAGCTCCGCTGGTAAAGAAACCACCTGCAATGCAGGAGACCCTGGTTTGATTCCTGATTCGGGAAGATCCCCTGGAGAAGGGATAGGCTACCCACTCCAGTATTCTTGGGCTTCTCTGTGGCTCAGCTGGTAAAAAATCCACCTGCAATGCTGGAGACCTGGGTTTGATCCCTGGGTTGGGAAGATCCCCTGGAGAGGGGAAAAGCTACCCGCTCCAGTATTCTGGCCTGAAGAATTCCATAAACTGTATAATCTATGGGGTCACAAAGAATTGGACATGACTGAGTGACTTTCACTTTCATACATAACCCAGTATATTAATTTAGAAATGTTTTTCCCCCACTGGGGGTCAGGTAAACTCTTCCTATGGATCATGACATCAGGCTCTTAGATTTCCCTGGAGGAATTCACGTGTCATCCAATTCAGCTTTCAAAGCCCAGTATCTTCATACCAGTGTTTGTACCAGCATGCATTCTGCTTTTCTGAATCACCTTATGAGGCCATCCGTGGAAATTAAGCTCTGAATCACCAGTATCTCTTTGCGTAGAAGTTGGCTGTTTAGTTTTCCATAGAGTTGCATATATGTCTGATTTCCACTTACTCTGTTGCTTTTTAAAATTATTTCTAAAAATCTGTTTACATCAGGTCATAGCCATAAAAATTATTTAAATCAGTGTTAAAAATCTTTAACCATGTTTTAATCGATTCTTTCTGACCATCTCCTAATTATTCCAAAATATCAGTGACGGAGGTAGTTTCAGTTAATGTGTCCGCCCAAACATGACTTCATTGCTCTAAATAAATAAGTAATTGAGAGCACACTTTGGATTGTGGACGACTCTATAAGGATTGCAAGGGAAAATTGCTCTACCTTTGCCTGGGGACTAATTTTAAGGGACGTCTCACACTGAATTAGATCATTTATGGTACATGCAAATGGCTCTCAATACTATATACACCTTCAAGAACTCTCTGACACTCCAGAGTCATGAGTCTAACTGTGCACTGAGCCAGTCACATCCAGATATCACCAACACCCCAAACTGGACATATCTGGAATTACACTCATTATTTCACCTTCAATTAATGTGTCCTCTATATCTTATTGAAAGTAACCAGTACCATCTCAGTTAGACAGTCAGAGCTCTGCAGATATGCTGAGGCTACTGCACTTGTCTCACTGGCATTTATTCTTAAATTTTATTTATTTGTTTTTATTTGGCTGTGCCGGGTCTCACTTGCAGCACATGGGATCTTTAGCTGCGGCATCTTTAGTTGAACTCTTAGCTGCAGAATGCGGGATCTAGTTCCCCGAACAGGGATCGAACCTGGACTCCCTGCACTGAGAGTACAGAGTCTCAGCCACTGGCTGGATCACCACGGAGGTCCCTGGCATCCTTCTTTAAACAAACCTCTAGGACGTACCTACCCTGTTCTGAGTATAAGTGCTAGGGGGGCATCAATCAAGCAGGGACGTGTATTATCATGGGATGTATAGTCTAGCAGGGGAAGTGAGAAACAAAGAGAAGATGCCAAGGGAAAAAATGTGGAAAAATGAGAAGAAAATATATGATGATGAAAATGAAACAAGGTGATATATTAGAGAGTGAGTAGGTTCTGCTCTAGATCAGAAGACCAGAGATGTGGACCCTTAACACCAAGGATGGGGGGTAAGCATGTTCAGATATGGAGGAAGAACACTGCAGGCAAAAGCAGCCCAGGCGCAGAGGCCCCGGTATGGGGATGAGCAAGACAAAAACTAGGAAGGAGGCTTCAAAACTGGAGCAGCGTCAGTGAAGGCCAGGGAGCATGTGTGTGTGTGTTTGTGAGTGTGTGTATGTGTGTGTGGTGGGGCAGTGGCTATGAGGTGAGGGTAGATAAGTAGTTAAGGATGCAATTATAGAGGAGAAACTTGGATTTTGTGCTAAGTGCTAAATCATGTGACATTTCAGGATTCTGAACATTTGGCCTCTTTACCCTGGGTAAAGAAGTCTATTGCAACATGTGGTTTTGTTTGAATATTTGTTTACATTCTGTTTGCTGTTCTTTTTTCCTTTACTAGAATATTCCTCCATGGCTTAGCTGCGAAAGAATCTGCCTGAAATGCAGGAGATGTGGGTTTCATCCCTGGGTCAGGAAGATTCCCCAGAGGAAGAAATGGCAACCCACTCTAGTATTCTTGCCTGAAGAATCGCATGGACAGAGGAGCCTGGCAGGCTACAGTCAGTCCATGGGGGTCATAAAGAGTCAGACACGACTGAACACATCAAGCCATTTTACATTCAGTTTGCAATTCTTTTTTCCTTTACTAGAATATAAGTTCTCTGAAGGCAGAAGAGTATATTATTTGTCTCTGTATCCCCAGGGCCTCATACATAGTAGGTACTCCACAAAAAAATCTGTTAAATGTATAAATATTCTACTTCATATCTGTCTATCTAGTAGATATCCATCTAGTAGCTAGTTGAGGGTTAACACGATTTGTTCCTGGCAGCCTGATCCATCCTCGGAACAGCTACAGCGGGCTCATTACCAAGGACAATGCTCTGTAATGAAGTCTTCTTGCATATCTCTGGTAATAATCATCATAGAGGGAGAAAATGAGCATCTCTGGGTAATATTTATATTTCCTAGCAGCAAAGACATTCTCCTCTGTAATGCTGCCTGTAAAAGCAGCGAGGAAGCCAAGAGGATACAAGTTCTCCATGGCAACTCGGTCACCGCAGCACGCAGCCTGTGCCAGGGCTTCAGATAAATGGAGCAAGTGGAGGTGAGCTTCCAGCTGCAGGATGAGCCTTGCAGTGGGGCTTGCAGCGAAGCCTCTCTCCCCCCTGGGACTGAGAAGCCGCAGCACCAGGGCCCCATGCATCATCACTGCGGGGGGTCAGTGGTGGCCTGGCCCCACAGCATCCCTCTCGCTACCTTCAAGGGTTGCCCTGAGAGCTCAGTCTCAGCAAACCAACAGGCCACCAGTCTATCAGCTGCTCCAACACACACTAAAATAGACCTCTTAACGTTCAGAACATTAACCCAATAAGACTTTACCCAAGACCACCAGGGAGTTCTCTCCACGTTTCCTCAGGCTCTCAGGTCATTTCTCTCACTGCGATTCAGAGCCTACTGTCTTCCCTTGGCCTGGAAGGGGAACCCGACGTGGCACCTCGTTAGAAGGAACAGCTGCCGAATGCAAGGCGATGAGAACCTCCCATCGTACCATCAACTTCCCGCAAGAACAAGAGGTGCCAAGCAACAGACCATGAGGGAAGGGCCTTTGGCAAAGCCATCCTCAGGGCTCTCAGCTAATACAAAAGTGAAAAGTCCAAGTGTTTAGTCATGCGGTTGAGTCCGACTCTTTGCAACCCCATGGACTGTAGCCCGCAAAGTTCCTCTGTCCATGGGGTTCTCCAGGCAAATATACTGGAGTGGGTTGCCATTTCCTTCTCCAGGGGATCTTCCTGACCTAGGGATTGAACTAGGGTCTCATGTACTGCAGGCATACTCTTTACCATCCAAGCCATCAGGGAAACCCCAAGCTAACACAGCTACTACGAGGTATTTGTAAAAATTCACACGAAGGGGGAAATCAACGGAAGGTCAGGAAGGAGCCCCGGGGAATCTTCGGATGCAGAGCCCTCTCCTCAGGGCCCTCTCTTTTGGGAAAACCCCACCCTGTGAGGGAGACATCCTCATGGACCCACACAGATTAAAGAGTCATCACTAAAGGGAACTCAGCTAGGCCAGTGGCCCCAGGCCCTCCCTATCGGGGCTGCTGAAGACTTGATAGTGGTCAGTACTCAATTAAGACACTGACAAGGAGACTGCGTCTTGAGAGGGAGGCGCTTCCTCCCTCTAGGAGCACTAGAATGTGCTCTGAATCATGCAGTCAAGGAGAGAGTAAACTCAGAGGAAGTGGATTTATTCATGAAGGAGAGGACAATCACAAAGGAGAGACAAGGTCAAACGACAGTCGGGTCTCAGTGTCCCCGTGGCCCGGGCGCCTCAGCCCCAGCTGCACTCAGTAGTGAGACCTGTACCCTCTGACTCTGTCCAGCCCGGCCCCATCCTGTCCTGTACATGCAGGACCTCAGCCCCCACGGGTGGGCAGAAACACGAAGTCCTCTGTAGTGACCACAAACTGCCTGGAACCTCTGGCCTCCCTGCCAAGCTCGCTGTTGGTGTCCTCTGTTCCAATGATGCTCTTCCATCTCAAGCTTCATGTTCTCACCAAGGTGGATCTCCACTCTGAACCTCAGCAGGTTTTTCTAGGACCAGGACACCTTACTGGATCCTGTGGGCTCTCCTCCAAAGCCCTCCTGTGGTCCCTGCAGGTGAAGGGAATAGCGGCTCCCAGAACCCCCTCTCTGGCCAACTTGGTCAAAGAACGTGTGCCGCCCTGAGTGGCATTTCTTCTGAGTCCCAGCATCAGTCTGTCGCGGCCCATGGCCATCTGTTGAGGCCCCTCCCTCACTGTGGCTGGAGGCCCTGCTCCCGCTCTCCATGATGCTGGTTTATTTTACGATTACTGGGCCACTGGAGTGCTTATTCCCTTCTGCTCACCTATCCCTGGGGTCCCTTCCTGAGTCCCAGCAGAGCCCATGGGATAAGAATACAGGGTGGGTTTTGGTGGGGTCTGCGAGAAAGTTCAGGAGGTATTTGTCATTGCTCAGTCACTCAGTCGTGTCCTACTCTCTGTGACCGCATGGACTGCAGCATGCCAGGCCTCCCTGTCCTTCAGGAGGTCTTAGGGCTGCCCTAAATCCCAGAGATTTAATATGTGTGTTTCTCCTGTTTCCTATTGTATTTTATCAATTGTATGTTGGAGAAGACTCCTGAGAGTCCCTTGGACTGCAAGGAGATCCAACCAGTCCATTCTGAAGGAGATCAGCCCTGGGATTTCTTTGGAGGGAATGATNTTATTTGTCTCTGTATCCCCAGGGCCTCATACATAGTAGGTACTCCACAAAAAAATCTGTTAAATGTATAAATATTCTACTTCATATCTGTCTATCTAGTAGATATCCATCTAGTAGCTAGTTGAGGGTTAACACGATTTGTTCCTGGCAGCCTGATCCATCCTCGGAACAGCTACAGCGGGCTCATTACCAAGGACAATGCTCTGTAATGAAGTCTTCTTGCATATCTCTGGTAATAATCATCATAGAGGGAGAAAATGAGCATCTCTGGGTAATATTTATATTTCCTAGCAGCAAAGACATTCTCCTCTGTAATGCTGCCTGTAAAAGCAGCGAGGAAGCCAAGAGGATACAAGTTCTCCATGGCAACTCGGTCACCGCAGCACGCAGCCTGTGCCAGGGCTTCAGATAAATGGAGCAAGTGGAGGTGAGCTTCCAGCTGCAGGATGAGCCTTGCAGTGGGGCTTGCAGCGAAGCCTCTCTCCCCCCTGGGACTGAGAAGCCGCAGCACCAGGGCCCCATGCATCATCACTGCGGGGGGTCAGTGGTGGCCTGGCCCCACAGCATCCCTCTCGCTACCTTCAAGGGTTGCCCTGAGAGCTCAGTCTCAGCAAACCAACAGGCCACCAGTCTATCAGCTGCTCCAACACACACTAAAATAGACCTCTTAACGTTCAGAACATTAACCCAATAAGACTTTACCCAAGACCACCAGGGAGTTCTCTCCACGTTTCCTCAGGCTCTCAGGTCATTTCTCTCACTGCGGTTCAGAGCCTACTGTCTTCCCTTGGCCTGGAAGGGGAACCCGACGTGGCACCTCGTTAGAAGGAACAGCTGCCGAATGCAAGGCGATGAGAACCTCCCATCGTACCATCAACTTCCCGCAAGAACAAGAGGTGCCAAGCAACAGACCATGAGGGAAGGGCCTTTGGCAAAGCCATCCTCAGGGCTCTCAGCTAATACAAAAGTGAAAAGTCCAAGTGTTTAGTCATGCGGTTGAGTCCGACTCTTTGCAACCCCATGGACTGTAGCCCGCAAAGTTCCTCTGTCCATGGGGTTCTCCAGGCAAATATACTGGAGTGGGTTGCCATTTCCTTCTCCAGGGGATCTTCCTGACCTAGGGATTGAACTAGGGTCTCATGTACTGCAGGCATACTCTTTACCATCCAAGCCATCAGGGAAACCCCAAGCTAACACAGCTACTACGAGGCATTTGTAAAAATTCACACGAAGGGGGAAATCAACAGAAGGTCAGGAAGGAGCCCCGGGGAATCTTCGGATGCAGAGCCCTCTCCTCAGGGCCCTCTCTTTTGGGAAAACCCCACCCTGTGAGGGAGACATCCTCATGGACCCACACAGATTAAAGAGTCATCACTAAAGGGAACTCAGCTAGGCCAGTGGCCCCAGGCCCTCCCTATCGGGGCTGCTGAAGACTTGATAGTGGTCAGTACTCAATTAAGACACTGACAAGGAGACTGCGTCTTGAGAGGGAGGCGCTTCCTCCCTCTAGGAGCACTAGAATGTGCTCTGAATCATGCAGTCAAGGAGAGAGTAAACTCAGAGGAAGTGGATTTATTCATGAAGGAGAGGACAATCACAAAGGAGAGACAAGGTCAAACGACAGTCGGGTCTCAGTGTCCCCGTGGCCCGGGCGCCTCAGCCCCAGCTGCACTCGGTAGTGAGACCTGTACCCTCTGACTCTGTCCAGCCCGGCCCCATCCTGTCCTGTACATGCAGGACCTCAGCCCCCACGGGTGGGCAGAAACACGAAGTCCTCTGTAGTGACCACAAACTGCCTGGAACCTCTGGCCTCCCTGCCAAGCTCGCTGTTGGTGTCCTCTGTTCCAATGATGCTCTTCCATCTCAAGCTTCATGTTCTCACCAAGGTGGATCTCCACTCTGAACCTCAGCAGGTTTTTCTAGGACCAGGACACCTTACTGGATCCTGTGGGCTCTCCTCCAAAGCCCTCCTGTGGTCCCTGCAGGTGAAGGGAATAGCGGCTCCCAGAACCCCCTCTCTGGCCAACTTGGTCAAAGAACGTGTGCCGCCCTGAGTGGCATTTCTTCTGAGTCCCAGCATCAGTCTGTCGCGGCCCATGGCCATCTGTTGAGGCCCCTCCCTCACTGTGGCTGGAGGCCCTGCTCCCGCTCTCCATGATGCTGGTTTATTTTACGATTACTGGGCCACTGGAGTGCTTATTCCCTTCTGCTCACCTATCCCTGGGGTCCCTTCCTGAGTCCCAGCAGAGCCCATGGGATAAGAATACAGGGTGGGTTTTGGTGGGGTCTGCGAGAAAGTTCAGGAGGTATTTGTCATTGCTCAGTCACTCAGTCGTGTCCTACTCTCTGTGACCGCATGGACTGCAGCATGCCAGGCCTCCCTGTCCTTCAGGAGGTCTTAGGGCTGCCCTAAATCCCAGAGATTTAATATGTGTGTTTCTCCTGTTTCCTATTGTATTTTATCAATTGTATGTTGGAGAAGACTCCTGAGAGTCCCTTGGACTGCAAGGAGATCCAACCAGTCCATTCTGAAGGAGATCAGCCCTGGGATTTCTTTGGAGGGAATGATACTGAAGCTGAAACTCCACTACTTTGGCCACCTCATGCCAAGAGTTGACTCGTTGGAAAAGACTCTGATGTTGGGAGGGATTGGGGGCAGGAGGAGAAGAGGACGACAGAGGATGAGATGGCTGGATGGCATCACTGACTCGATGGACGTGAGTCTGAGTGAACTCCGAGAGATGGTGATGAACAGGGAGGCCTGGCGTGCTGCGATTCATGGGGTCGCAAAGAGTCAGACACCACTAAGCAACTGAACTGAACTGAACTGAACTGAAGTGGGTCATTGAGTTTATAGAAACAAAGTTATTGTAAGACTTCATTTTTTAGACATGAAGTTTTAAAGAGCAAATGAGAGAAATGTATTAACCTCCTATGATGGACTGAATTGTGTTTCTTTCCCAAATTTATACAGAATGTGACTGCGTTTAGAGATGGGGCCCTTACCAAGGTGATTACGGTAACAGGAGTCCTCTAGCGGGGCCCTAACCCAGTCTGAACGGTGCCCTTTTAAGAGGAGATCAGGACACACCAAGAGACACAGGAATCCAGGTGAACAGAGAAAAGACCAATTGAAGAAGCAGCAAGAGGGTGGCCATCTGCAAGTCAAGGAGAGAGACCTCGAAGGAAGCCAGCCCTGCGTGCACCTTCATCTTGGACTTCCACCCATCAGAACCGTGAGGAAATAGATGTCTGCGGTGGAAGCCCCAAGCCTGTGGAACGTTGTCATGGCAGCCTCAGCACCTCCCTTCCAGCACAGGAAAGAGTACCCTGCAGGGCCGTCCCTGTTACACGGATGCTGAACTCATGTGATGTCTTTCTATCTCACGCACAGATACCAACACTCATTCCAACATGCATTGCAAGCATCCAGATGGATACACAGATCTCTGGTGACCTTCAACACAGGAAACGGGCTCAAGTCTGGAAAAAGCCCATCAGAATGAGGAGCACACTTGTTTCTGGAGTGAGTTCCTGTTTTTATTCTTAGGGGCCGGGTGTGGTGGGTGGAATGCAAAAAGACAGGAAGCATGGGCTGGTGAATTCAAGCAATCACTGGCTTTAGGAAAGAGGATTCTTTTTTTTTTTCTTTTTCTTTTAATTGTGAATTCTCTTCAGATGCATAGAGTAATTAACTTGAAAAAGTTTTGATTTACAAATGAGGACTCCCTGAAAACATTTCTAAAATGCAAATACTGTAGCAAATGAAGTATACATTTATATCTGAGGTGACACAAAATGATTTGCTGAGATGTCATTTTGTTCATTTTTAAATGTATGGAGGACTTTTAAGTAGAAAAAAATAATGGCAGATATTTAAAAGTTTAGGCAGCTCAAAATCCAGCAGGTAGAGAGAGAACACTAACATACACTAGAACCCTGCCCCAGCAACGGCATTACTGGCCATATAGCCTGCTGAAAAGTATAATCCAAAAAGACACATGCTCCCCAGTGTTCACTGCAGCGCTATCCACAATAGCCAGGACAGGCAAGCAACCTAGATGTCCATCAGCAGAAAAATGGATAAAGAAGATGTGGTACATATATACAGTGGAACATTACTTGGCCATAAAAAGCAAGGAAATTGGGTCACTTGGCGAGATGTGGATGGACTTAGAGATTGTCATAGAGTGAAGTAAGTCAGAAAGAGAAAAACAAGCATCATACATTAATGCTTCGGAGAAGGCAATGGCACCCCACTCCAGTACTCTTGCCTGGAATCTCCCATGGACGGAGGAGCCTGGTGGGCTGCAGTCCATGGGGTCGCTGGGTCAGACACGACTGAGCGACTTCACTTTCACTTTTCACTTTCATGCATTGGAGAAGGAAATGGCAACCCACTCCAGTGTTCTTGCCTGGAGAATCCCAGGGATGGCGGAGCCCAGTGGGCTGCCATCTGTGGGGTCGCACAGAGTTGGACACGACTGAAGCGACTTAGCAGCAGCAGCAGCAGCAGCACATTAATGCTTAAATCTAGAAAAATGGTATAGATGATCTTATTTGCAAAGCAGAAATAGAGGCACAGATGTAGAGAACAAACATATGGACACCAAGTGGAGAAAGGACGAGTGAGTGAATGGAGCCACTGGGGTTGACATGTATACACTACTATGCATAAATTAGATAACGAATGGAAATCTACTGTAGAGCACAGGGAACTCTGCTCAAGGTTCTGTGGTGACCCAAATGGGAAGGAAATCCAAAGGGGGAGGTCTCTGTATTGCATACGGCTGACTCACTTTGCTGTACAGCAGAGAGCGCCACAACCTTGTGAAGCAACTATATCCCAATTTAAAAAAAGCAACATTGCCTACACAAAAGTGAAAGTCAAGGCACGAGCCATGACACACTCAGGTGTAAGCACTTTAGCTGGAGTCACACAGATCTAGGAGCAAACACCATCTGCTGAGTCTAAACTGTGTTCTTCCATAAGTTACTTGAATTTGGAATTCTCAACTTTCAACCTGTGAAATGGGTTCATCATACCATTTCTAACTATATGTTAAGGAATGATTAAATGAGATAATACAAATGAGAGTACACAGCTCTGAGTACCAGGGACCTAGTAAGTGCTCTGTCCCTGTGGATCGAGGTGATGGTGGGAAGAAGAGAAAGATGAGGAGGGGAAGAGGCATAGCGGAAGAGCGGAGAGGGACAGGGCAGCTGCGCACATTCTGCCTGGACGCTTGTTCCCCAAAGAGGCATTTGGGTTAAGGACTTTGTTGGTCCCAGTTGAGAATCTAACAGCAACACGGAGGGAATAAAGTGTTTAAGAAACCCAGTGGATAATTATTCATCAGCTGTAAACTGATGAGTGGACTCTGGTTATGCTGATCTTTCTCTTCTCAGTTTAATGACTTGTTAAATAATATAATTGATGACTGTTGCCTTTCTCATCAAAATGATACTGGCAGAGCCCAGGAAAGCTATTAATTTTACTTGTGTTTAGTCCTTGATTTCTGTGATGAATTGGTGCTGCTCCTGATGCCGAGGGGACCCTTTAAGAGGGAAGTAAGTCAGAAAGAGAAAGACAAATATCGTATATTAACACATATATGTGGAACCTAGATAGATTGTACTGATGAACCTACGTGCAGGGAGCAAAGGAGACGCAGACATAGGGAGCAGACTTGCGGACACAGGAGGGGAAGGAGAGGGGGGACAAATTAAGAGAGTAGCATGGAAACGTATACACTACCATATTTAAAATTAGACAGTGGGAAATCGTCATATGACTCAAGAGCTCAAATGGAGTGCTCCGTGACAACCTAGAGGGTGGGGATGGGGTGGGAGGTGGGTGGGAGGTTCAAGAAGGAGGGAACATACATATACCTATGGCCAATTCATGTTGATGTTATGGCAGAAACCAACACAATATTGTAAAGCAATTATCCTCCAACTGAAAAAATTATTTTTAAAAAATGACATTAAAAAAAACTGTCTAAGGTCAGCATCTACCAACGAACGAGCAAAATGCCATGCTAAAATAGAGAAAGTAGAATTGGGCCTAAATAATAAAGTCAGGCTTCCCTCATGGCTCAGCTGGTAAAGAATCCACCTGCATTGCAGGAGACCTAGGTTTGATCCCTGGGTTGGGAAGATCCCGTGGAGAAGGGAAAGGCTACCCACTCTAGTATTCTGGCCTGGAGAATTCCATGGACCGTATAGTCCATGGGGTCACAAAGTGTCAGACATGACTGAGCCACTTTCACTTTTACTTTCAACAAGAGTCAGTGTTCCTGAGTCTGGAACATCCCCAGGAAAAGTAAGTGTATGGCAAACCTGCTCCAGTATTCTTGCCTGGAGAATTCCATGGACAGAGGGGCCTGGTGGGCTATAGTCCATAGGGTTGCAAAGAGCTGGACACGACTGAAGTGACTGAACATGCACATGTGCACAAGGGTCAGTGATAAACTTAATGTAAAAAACTAAAGGGCAACTCATCAGCTACCCAGGTATCAGAAACATGTTCTTTCATAGGGAGATATGTAGAAGCACATGGAAAACACTTACATGGAATTGGCTTCCAGTGCTGAAGAACTGATGCTTTTGAGCTGCAGTATTGGAGAAGACTCTTAAGAGTCCCTTGGACTGCAAGGAGATCAAACCAGTCAATCCTGAAGGAAATCAGTCCTGAATATTCATTGGAAGGTGAAACTCCAACTTAAAGCTGAAACTCCAATTCTTTGGCCACCTGATGTGAAGAACTGACTCATTGGAAAAGACCCTGATGCTGGGAAAGACTGAAGGCGGGAGGAGAAGGGGATGACAGAGGATGAGATGGTTGGATGGCATCACCAACTCGATGGACATGAGTTTGAGCAAGTTCTGGGAGTTGGTGATGGACAGGGAAGCCTGGTGTGCTGCAGTTCATGGGGTCACAAAGAATTGGACACAACTGAGCAACTGAACTTAACTCATGGCCCTTCACGAGAGTTCTCCAAGTTGATCCACCTCTAAGCATCTGGAGATTGACCACTTTCATTCTAAAAGATTGGAATGAACACTGCCCCCTGCGATAGGACAGATGGGTCCCCTGCATCTTCTGTCCTTCCCCTGGGCAAGTGCTCATGGGACTTCATGCCTTGGATGTATTGACAGAGCTAACAAAGCTTCCCTGTGAGGAAAGGGTGCCAATTACTTTGTTTCCATGTTTGTACTGAGGTTTAATTTACATACAATCAAATGCACAGATTTTAAGTATTTTCTTTGATGAGTTTTGACAACTGTAAGCAGTCATGTAACTACCACTCCAATCAAGAAACAGCCTGTTCCCTTCACCCCAAATATTCCTCCAGGGCCCCTCTAGTCAATTTCTCCCACTGCTTTTAGACCCACTCCTTAACCCAAGGTGAACACTGACTTGATTTCTGTCACTGTGAATTTGTTTAGGGCTTCCTGGTGACTCAGGAGGTAAAGAATCTGACTGCAATGCAGGAGACTCGGATCTGATTTCTGGGTTAGAAAGATCTCCTGGAGAAGGGGATGGCTACCTGCTCCAGTATTCTTGCCTGGAGAATTCCATAGAGGGAAGAACCTGGCAGGCTACAGCCCATAGGATCACAAAGACGCAGACACGACTGAGCGACTAACTCCAACTGTGAATTTGTGTAGACTGAAAACTTTAAAATTAATGGGATCAAATGGTATCCAATCTTTCTCATTCAGCTTCATTTGCGTTGTTGTTTAGTCGCTCAGTCATTTTGGATTCTGTGTGGCCCCATGGACTGCAGCACACCAGGCTTCCCTGTCCTCCACCATCTCTTAGAGCTTGCTCAAGCTCATGTCCATTGAGTTGGTGATGCCATCCAACCATCTCATCTTCTGCCACCCCTTCTCCTCTTGCCCTCAATCTTTCCCAGCATCACAGTCTTTTCCAATGAGTCGGCTTCTCACATCAGGTGGCCAAAGTATTGGAGCTTCAGCATCAGTCCTTTCAGTGAATATTCAGGACTGATTTTCCTTTAGGATGGACTGGTCTGATCTCCTTGCAGTCCAAGGGACTCTCAAGAGTCTTCTCCAACACCACAGTTCAAAAGCATCAATTCTTCAGCGCTCAGCCTTCTTTACAGTTCACTTCTCACATCCATGCTGCTGCTGCTGTTGCTAAGTCGCTTCAGTCATGTCCGACTCTATGCGACCCCATAGACGGCAGCCCACCAGGCTCCCCTGTCCCTAGGATTCTCCAGGCAAGAACACTGGAGTGGGTCTCACATCCATACACAACTACTTTTGCTAGCCTAATTCTTTTCTTGATGAATATTTACTCTCCTTTGACTTATGGATATAATAAATAAAATATTCCCATTTAAGTCTTTTTTGGGGACATTTTTACTCAGCCCTTTTGAATGAATGGAGAAGGCAATGGCAACCCACTCCAGTACTCTTGCCTGGACAATCCCATGGATGGAGGAGCCTGGTAGGCTGCAGTCCATGGGGTCGCGAAGAGTTGGACACGACTGAGTGACTTCACTTTCACTTTTCACTTTCATGCATTGGAGAAGGAAATGGCAACCCACTCCTGCGTTTTTGCCTGGAGAATCCCAGGGATGGGGGAGCCTGGGGGGCTGCTGTCTATGGGGTCGCACAGAGTCAGACATGACTGAAGTGACTTAGCAGCAGCTTGAATGAATACCTAGGAGTGAAACTGCTCTGTCATAGTATAGCATTGAACTTCATACAAAATCCCCAGTTATTTGAAGCATTTTCCCTATTTGACACTCCTAGCAATGACTCAGCATACAAGATTCCAGTTGCTCTGCATTCTCATCAACACTTGGTATTGTCACCTTATTTATTTTAGCCACTGCAGTGTGTCAAGGATGCCCACTGTTTTTTATTTTTATTTTTGATGTGGACCATTTTTGAAGTCTTTATTGAATTTGTTATAATATTACTTCTGTTTTAGGTTTTATTTTTTTGACTGCAAGGCATGTGGGTTCTAGCTCCTCAACCAGGGGTTGCACCCTACACCCTACCTTGGAAGATGAAATCTTAACCACTGGACTGCCAAAGAAGCCCCTCCAATTCTTTTAATACTAATAAAAGCATGGTCCTCAAATCCTTATCTGGCAGTGGAAGAGACTGTCCTCTAGTATTAATATTATATCCTTGGCTGGGTAACCCCCAAGCTGTAAAATTCTAGGAAGGGCTTCCTGAATCATCTGCTAACCCATAGTCCTTCCTCAACAGTAATACAGATGTGTTATTAAGGTTTTGGTGAATTAAGAGAAGAGCAAAGAGGCCTTAGACATAAAATTCACTGGTTAAAAAAAAATCATTCTGAATTTTAGAACAGATTTTCAAAACTGCATTTTTATAGTCTATTAGAGAATGACTCCATGCCAAAATAAGTTTGAAAAATTCTATGTATTATTTCTCTTCCTTGGTGCTTACAAGGCACATTAGCCTATTAAAAATCTCAGCAAATCCTGCAGTAGTGAACATATTTACTTCTGTTCAAACCATTGCTTACAAATTTGTCAGGGTATCATTTTAAATATATATATAATCTATCTATATTCTTCCGACAAAACATATTTTGGGAAATACTGGTATAAACAGTAATGGCAAGCTGGAAGTCAGATTTCTTGGTTTTAGTTTACCGAAGTTTAACCAAGGGGAGCCTGTGAAAAAAAATCGTAGCTTGCAATTCGGGCGACAACTTGTTTGTATTTCTCTTATTTACCACAAGCCCACTGGCCAGAGGCCAAGTCTAATTCAATGCTTATTGAATCCCACTGCACACGATGGGTACTCCGTAAACATTAATTATTAGTGGGAGTTGAATAAGTGAAAACGGCAATAACGATCACGATAATGCTGTATTTTCAACTTTGCCATAAACCAGAACATCTGAGAGGAATCTTGAGACAGCCTGTGAAACCCAAACACAGCTGGGCTCTCTTGTCTCCACTGGGGATGTTTCACCATGAAATGAGTCACAGTTGCTACACAGAGGAAAGCAGGTTGTCTTGGGTCACCGAGAGACGGCTGCTCAGTCTTAGAGATGAGTCCCACTGCGGGGATCTCCTGCAGCCTGGCTGTGATGGCAACTTCACGACTGCTCGTAGGAGGCCCCACGCACAATCGCCCGTGACCCGCAGGTCCTCCGTGATGAGGTGCTGCTGGGCCTGAGGTCCTGACCTGCTGCCGCCTCGCACACACCACAGGGCACCCCCTTCCCTTCATCCCCTTGTTCCTGTAGCCACTGAACAAGCCTTCCTCCAGAACCGATAGGCCATCAGGCCCTGGATCACAAGGTACTAGGCAGCTGAGATGACAGACGTGGCTCCAGTCTCCAAAGGGCTTTCCCGCACCCACCCCCTCATCCTTCCTTTTCTCATAATGCCTCCCCATACAGACTCCCTTCCCCTCTTCTTGGCTTCCCCTACTTTTCCCTCAGGACCCAGTTTTGTGTTGATTCCTTCCAGGAGAAATCCCCTGATCCCATGGGCTCACCTGATAGAGACATGGAAAAGTTATTGAGTTGGAAGAGATCTCAGAAATCTCCCAGTTCAGTGTGGCGCTAGTGGTAAAGAACCTGCCTGCCAATGCAGGAGACGTAAGAGATGTGGGTTTGATCCCTGGGTCAGGAAGATCCCCTGGAGAAGATAATGGCAACCCACTCCAGTATTCCTGCCTAGAGAATCCCAGGGACAGAGGAACCTGGGCTCTGGACAGGTTCCCATGGACCAGGTTCCCAACCTGGACCCCATGGACAGGGCTACAGTCCACGGGGTCACATGGAGTTGGACATGACTGAAGCAACTTAGTACAGCAAGGCCTTATACCCAAGGACATTCAGGATCAGAGACATTAAGGGGTGGCCTGGGCTCGTCACCAGGAATGGCCGCACTTCTTATCTAAATAGACAGTAACATGCATTCCCGTTTTCTAATCTGCGCTTTAGCTCCACCTTCTCACTGAGGTGACTGCTATGCCTGAACAGTCTTATCCATGTTGGTATGTTTATTTCACTCTGTTGTTTCCTCAGTGCTTCCAGGATAAAATTGAAGGTGGGGACTTTGTTTTGTGTCGATCTATCTCTGGTGCCCAGAACAGTCCCTGACACACAGCTGTTGCTCAATAGTGGTACTGAATGAAGGGATGAAGGATGCTCTCTGGTACTGGCATTGTACTTGGCAGACAGGAACAGGCACTCCCTGTTCCTAGCTGCTCAAGAAATAGTAGCTGGATGATGGACAGATTAAATGTAATCCAGGAAAGAATGGGACATCCTGTTCTCAGGACCTTCTTTGAGAACAAACGCTAAGCTGTCACGTTTGGATGACCATCTTTCCCTCTGAGGTTATCATGAGTCTGGTTGTGGGGTCTTGTATGAAACTGGGCAGATAAGACGCTGGACCATGCTGGGAATGACACTTTCCGTGGAACCATGGGGGTGATGGCAGATGGCAGAACCTGCCCTCTGGTAGGATGGGCACAAGACAGAACGGGGACAAGGGAGCCAATCTCTCTCCCCACCCAGACCCCCAGGGAGATGAGGCTTTTCCCTATGGTCAGACATGAGGAAATGTTCACGTCTCCTCGAAGGTGATGTAAAGTCTATACTGACTGTCCAGGGTGCGAGGTCAGTATTCTAGAAGCATTCCAATGTCTTCTCGTGTTACTTTCCCCTCTTTCTAATTTTTAAAGCCAAATGCCTTCCCCTTCACCTTCTGCTCCCCTGTCCATGTCCCTCTATAGCTTCCATGTTTTCCTTTCCCTTTTCCTGTCTGCCTTGCTGCTACCCTTTCCCTCTCCTTCCTGATTCCCCATTTCTTTGTTCGAAAAATCCCCTAAAAAAGTAAAAGGGGAGAAAAGATATACACAGTATCCCACTGAGAGAGAACTGAAGAAAAAGAATTGACAATGTAGAAGAGGCTTTCCCTTTCTGTTCCAATGCCGGCTGGTAGCAAATCTTTAAAAGAAACACTAACATTAATAATACATCGTTTGCTTTGTTGGAATCAATTTTACCCTGATCCAAAGGGCTTGGAATGCAAGGCACAGGCACTTGTTTATCCCGCGCTTCACAAATAGCGGGATGATGTTCCCGCCTGGCTCCTGTGAGTCTCTTTCTCATCTGTTTTGTTTTTCCGGGTGCAAAACATTTTCAGCTGGTTGTGGAAGCGCTGGCAACCTCAGCTTCAGCCTCCTGTAAGCGGGTCCCAGCTGCAACCAGCTGTGCTCCCTGTAGGAGCCCTCCTAGCCTGGTGAGGCTTTGGGATGCTGGCCAGGCATCCTGTCCTGACTCGCCATCCTCTTCACCTCCATTGCTCACTATGGCCACCTCGGACCTTAGAAGTGCTGGTACCTGTTGCCAGCTGTCTTTCAGATCCAAGAAGATGCTCTCATTCAGAGCTCTGTGGCCGTGAGAAGGAAACTGAGTTGATGCGTGCTGGGTCTGTCTTTCCATCCAGGCACAAATTCTGCACATGCCCATGAGCTGCTACTTACAGTAAAACTGCAACAATTATGTCTTTAAAATAGATATTTTTTTTCCTGTTTTCAGTAGCATTCACATAGCAAAAGTATGAAATAAACTTTGTTTCTTTACACAGAGTGACTTCCAGTTAAAACCGATTTTAGCGTATTTCTTTTTCTTCTCTTTTTGACAGCAGAAGAAAAACAGATTTTTTTCTCCCCTCACTCCCCATGTTCTTTTCCTTCCTGTCTCCTTCTGGATCGATGTCAGTGAAACCCTAGTAATTCTCAAAGAAGCTGGTTCCTCATGAAGAGGAGAAAAAAGCTCAACATCTCTAGTCTTCAGCCAGCAGAGGGGAAGACAAACACTAGCATTTCCATTTTAGAAGAGATTTATGCTTTTTCTGGTAAGGAATTTAAATCCATTGTCATCGATGTGGCCATTCTATGCAAGGGTCCCAGCCAAAGACCAAACCATCTCGTTTTTTACGAAAACATTTGTTGCAGAAAAAAGCCTTCCTCTTTTGCTAGACAAACACAAGACCCTGAGGTGACCCCTGGGGACAGAACTCGACACCCTAAGCTTTCTAAGACCCTTGGGTATTTTCTTTTAGGAGAAACAAGAGGAAGCTCTTAATTGGCTTAGACTCAATGTCAGATAATCCATGCTGTGAGGCTGGAACTCAGACTCTACAGGGAACACATTTCTACTGAAAAGAACTTCCTCTCTCAAGCTCAGTGATTGTGGGCAACTTTTTTGGTTTGTTTTCTCATAGAAAGTGCTTCTCTGCTGTCCTACACCACTGCCACCTCCCTGGAGTCTCCTTTGTAGCTTATCTGGATAAGCAATTTGCATTTAGTTGATTCCAATCCACTCAGCTTCTTCCATATTTTCCATTCTGTTCCACTTTTCTCAGCAAACCTGAACTGAGTACGTCCATCAGGATCGGCCTCTGACTTTTAGGGGCTCTCAATACGGCAGAGTGACGGGGCACTAGCACTGATGTGGATGACAGTCACAGGTGATGACAACATCAAATAGAATATGAATGTTTTAAAAGAAATGTGCAAAATATACTCCAGGGATTGAGAGGAAGAAGCTGAAACAGCTGTGGGTAGGCTGTGCGAGGAATCAGAATACAGATATTTGCTCAGAAATCAAACCCATAAACATGAAGCTTCATCTAACTAGCTTATGTTTATCAACCCCCTTCTGGACAGCTCAGGGGGAGTTGTGCCTCACACACTCACACTTTGCAAGGATATACTCACAGTCAGTTCAGTTCAATTCAGTTCAGTCGCTCAGTCATGTCCGACTCTTTGCAACCCCATGATTCACAGCAGGCCAGGCCTCCCCGGAGTTTACCCAGACTCACGTCCATCGAGTCAGTGATGCCATCCAGCCGTCTCATCCTCGGTCGTCCCCTTCTTCTCCTGCCTCCAATCCCTCCCAGCATCAGAGTCTTTTCCAATGAGTCAACACTTCACATGAGGTGGGCAAAGTACTGGAGTTTCAGCTTCAGTATCATTCCCTCCAAAGAAATCCCAGGGCTGATCTCCTTCAGAATGGACTGGTTGGATCTCCTTGCAGTCCAAGGGACTCTCAAGAGTCTTCTCCAACACCACAGTTCAAAAGCATCAAATCGTCGGTGCTCAGCTTTCTTCACAGTCCAACTCTCACATCCATACATGACCACTGGAAAAACCATAGCCTTTACTAGACGGACCTTTGTTGGCAAAGTAATGTCTCTGCTTTTCAATGTGCTATCTAGGTTGGTTTTAACTTTCCTTCCAAGGAGTAAGTGTCTTTTAATTTCATGGCTGCAGTCACCATCTGCAGTGATTTTGGAGCCCCCCAAAAATAAAGTCTGACACTGTTTCCCCATCTATTTCCCATGAAGTGATGGGACCAGATGCCTTCCTTTCAAGGCATCATGAAATCTGCAGTGGCGTATATGGGATGATTATTAGATACACTGGTTGGAAGTAAGTGTTATAAGAAATCATTTAAGCTGAGTGACACTAATCATATGTATTTCCTTTTGTTGAGTCTCAGTTTTGTGCTGGGTGGGCTTCCCAGATGGTTTAGTGGTAAAGAATCCATCGGCCAATGCAGTAGACACAGGAAATATGGGTTCTATCCTTGTGTTGGGAAAATCCCCTGGAAAACAATGGCAACCTGCTCCTCTGTTCTTGCCTGGGAAACACCACAGACAGGAGCCTGGTGGGCTATAGTCCATGGAGTCAGAAAGACTCGGACATGACTGAGTGACTGAGCATGCAAACCGTGGCAGTCACAGGAGGCAGAGCCAGGAAGACTTGAAGACAGGCCAGTCCCCGAGGAAGAATGTCTTTTTAATCGAGATGTGCCTGAGTGCCTCTCCCTGTCTGAGCCCTGAGGCAGTGCCTTGCAGGGCTTCTGTGTGGATAAAGAGGAGGCCAGCCTCCTCTCCCCTCTGGGCTGTGTGAGGGCAGGTGAACCAAGAGATGTGGAAGGGCTTCAGGGAAAAGTTTACTATAATCAGTTCTGGAAGCATTTCAGAACACCATAGGCAGGGCGCATCACCTCTAAGTGAGTTTTTATTTACAGCAATACTTCTGAGAAGTGTCCAAATGGCCAAATGGTGGTAAATATGTATTTTTACCTTCTGCAAATTCTTTCTGATTCTTCTTATTGGGAAATAATTTGGCTCCTCCTGAGACCCCCATTTTCCTCTCGAGATATGCAGAAAGTCAGTGGAGACATAGAAGTGTGGCTGTGAAACTGAATCTGACCAATTGGAGATTCTCTCTTGTCAAGGCGGGCCAAGTAGTCCCCAAATCAGATTCTAACAGAGTCTTACATCACTGAACTATGAGTTCAGAATCATGAAGATAACATCAGGAAAAAACAGTGGGCTTTCCTGCCTTCAGGATTGGTTCATTTAGGAAACCAAGTAAAACCAAGAGTGTAGTTTAAAGCTCTACGTTTCTAAGACCAAGAAAGTCTCAGTACAAAGTCATACAGTGTTACCATAATGTCTCAGATGAGGACAGGAAATTAAAGTATTTGCTACAGGAAAAAGCAAAGAGACGATCTCCGGCTAGATTAGACATGACCTCACAGAGCCTTCCCGAATGATAACAAGTTATCCGCCGTTCCCTCAGTGGTTACTGTCTGCTGATATCATGGATACCTTGGTTCATGGAGGCTTAGCAATGAGGCTGTGTGTGGGCTTCCTCACCCTGCAATCAAACCCCTTCTTACAAACCTTGCTCCAGGAAAGCAATCACTGGCCAGTGGGCCAGGGAGGCGCTTTCCCCTTGCACAAAATGACAAGATCCCCAGGGGAAAATATCCTTCCTCTTTGTCCCCCCTTTCTCTTTTTCTATCTTGAACGTTGGCATGGTGGCTGGAAGGGTAGTGGCCCTCCTCCAGCATTAAAGCAAGAAGCCCCTAGAAGGGTATGCAGTTGCCTACCTCAGGGATAGAAAAAATATTTTTATTTCAATAGTTCCATTTCAAATCAAAAGAAAAAAATTGACTGCATTACTTCAACAACATCTTAAAGACTTTACATTACATAGAGGTTCAAGGAGAAATAAACTAGCAGATTCTGTACACGGAGTAAACAATATAACTGAAATCCTAGACATCAAGAACAACCGCCATCAGCTTAGATTCCTTCTCTTGAATGTCACAGCCCTGGTTACATCCATAGGTGTCTGTATTTTTCCATCTTATCATAAATGGACTCTCACTGTGCATTCATTGTGTTCAAAGAACCACCAATCATGACATGGATTTTTGCCACACAGCTTCAGGTTCACAATTTGTCTATTCAATTTAAGACAGAAGAATTAGATGATTTTTACCCAATAGAGAGTCTGTCAACAATGTCTAAGGATGCTGCACTTGTCCAGATTGCTTGGCTGTATTCATGCTCCAAATAGGAGACTTGAATTTTCATTTTCAGTACTTTGGGAGGGAATCTGAAGAGGGTCCTGATGTTTTAAAATGATGTGGTACCAAGACGCAGGGCATTATATTATTGGTAACGCAACACGCTCTAGATTTGAAAAGGGATGGAAATTCACATTTTGAGAAAAATTAGTTGTTCCAAATCTTAGAAAAAAATGAAAGCCAGCAGAGATGGGTACGTGCTACACAAACAAATTTGAATTCAAATGTGAGGACAGTTCTGATGGAGATACCACTGGGGTCCCTCTGGTGTCTTAAGCAAAAGCTGTGCTTCCAGAATGCTATGAGTCGGCTTCCCTCATGGGGGCAGTAGTTCTTGAAGCTCAGTCAGGGACTTAGAACAGAAGGGTCACAGTGAGGAAGCTGAGATGGGGGGCTTGCCTGGGTACTGGGCATATTGCCTAGGTACCTATGACATATTGTCATAGTCATCCTTAAGCCTGGCACAATATGATGACTTCCCCCCAGAACAAAAGTCTACCTGTTGTCCAGGGAGGGATGACCCAATTCAAGCTGGAAACCTGTCATCTCACACAGGTGAGCTGAACACAGGAGGGGGAATGTCAGGTGAGGCAGAATCGGTCCAGGTGTAAAAGTTCAACCTGGAGCTTGGAACGTCTCTGGTGGCCCAGTGGTTAAGAATCTGCCTGCTAACACAGAGGACATGGGTTCTGTTCCTAGTCCCAGAAGATCCCATGCACCGTGGGCCAACTAAGCGCAAGAGCCACAGCTCCTGAAGCCCCCACACCTAGAGCCTGTGCCTGCAGCAAGAGGAACCAGCACAGTGGGAAGCCCTGGCGCTGCAGACAAGACCCAGCATGGCCAAAAATAAGTAGAGAAATAAAACGAAATAAAAACCAAACCTGGACCTTGAATTCCTGGGTCGGTCTGAATCCTGTCGGGCCACTCACTTCCCAGGTGATCTCGGGCCCCAACCCAACTGTCCCTACCTTAGCATCCTTAACTGAAGCACTGTATGCAAACAATAGCTATGCTATAGAGCTTTCCCGAGGATGAAGTGGGCTGGTGTTCTCAAGGACAGGCTGGCATGCAGGGTGTGTGAATCCGTATTACCTTTTGTTTTAACTGCAGGCAGTTAGCAGCAAGGTACTCTCTGTCAGTGGGTAGCAAACCTATTAAAACCCTAAATCAGCATTCACAGACAGTATTCTACTTCCTGGGAAGCGGAATAGAAAGAATAAAACAGGATCTTAGATGGAGGGACCAAAAGAGCCGAAGTGAAAGTGAAAGCCGCTCAGTTGTGTCTGACTCTTTGCCACCCCAGGGACTGTTGCCCACCAGGCTCCTCTGTCCATGGCATTCTCCAGGCCAAACTACTGGAATGGTATCTGTTCTCTTCTCCCAGGGATCTTCCCAACCCAGGGATCGAACCCAGGTCTCTTGCATTGCAGGTGGATTCTTCTGAGCCACCTGGGAAGGAAGAGCCAAAGCTCAAGTCTATTGATCCCCTTGTCATGAAGCCACAGCTGGAAAGCATCGGGGATGAAGGTATTAAGCAGTGAGATGCAGATCTGGAGTCCCTTAATTACCTCACACATCACATCAAGATTGAGTCATGATGCCGATGCTGCAATAACGGGAAATTCGAGGTGGTGTGGGGAGTTTAGGGAAATTGTTTCCTCATTAGACACCACCTGCAAGGGAGAATCCTGATTTGGTCTTATGATACCCCCACCTCACTCACCCCCCACCTGAGACTGTCCAACTCCTCTAAAAGCTGGTATTTGCAATCTTGTCTGATTGTGTTTTAAATGCATAATCTTTAGCACCATCTCCTGCAAAATCTGACTTGATAGGCCTGGGATGTGGCTGGTCTTGGGTAATTGGACAAGAGTCTGAAAAATTCTTATGATCAAGCAATTTGAAAAACACAACATCAGGAGGAGAGGTGACCCTCCCTTAGACATGAGTCCAGAGAACTGCTTCCCAAACCAACCTTCAACCTTCAAGGCCTTTGAAGACGTTGACCACACGTGCCTTTAGTCTCGCTGCCCAGTCCCTTCGCAAACTGTAGATTGATGTGGAATCCTGCCTGAGGTCACAAGTGTGGGCCCTTGTGCCAAGGTCACAGAAGCAGAGCCCAGAGCCAAGGTCACCTCTGAAGCTGACTGAGTCCCCTTGTAACCATTGCCAAAAGCCCCCCAGTCATCACCAGCAGGCTTCCTGACTCCTTGCTATGCAAAATCCCCATGACAGGACTCACCCAAAAGAACCCTAACAGATCACCTAATGCCAACCTTCCAGCAGAAATTCTGTCTGAGGCTATAAAAATTGGCCACTAACCCACAAAAAGAGTAGTTTCTCCCTGGTCTGTCAGGAGGTTGGCCCATAGCACTTGCAGGGTCCACGTTATCTCTGCTCTTTGTACTTAACAAAATCATTCTTTTCTGCAATACTCTGTGTCTGGAAATCCTTTTCCAACGTGCATTCAGACTGCCATGATGGTTTTTCTTTTATGTATTAACTGATTTTTATTTAAACTTTTTTTTTTTAGTTCTCCATAGTGGCTGTACTAGTTTGCATTCCCACCAGCAGTGTAAGAGGGTTCCCTTTTCTCCACACCCTCTCCAGCATTTATTGCTTGTAGATTTTTGGATCGCAGCCATTCTGACTGGTGTGAAATGGTACCTCATTGTGGTCTTGATTTGCATTTCCCTGATAATGAGTGATGTTGAGCATCTTTTCATGTGTTTGTTAGCCATCCGTATGTCTTCTTTGGAAAAATGTCTGTTTAGTTCTTTGGCCCATTTTTTGATTGGGTCATTTATTTTTCTGGAGTTGAGCTGCATAAGTTGCTTGTATATTTTTGAGATTAGTTGTTTGTCAGTTGCTTCATTTGCTATTGTTTTCTCCCATTCAGAAGGCTGTCTTTTTACTTTGCTTATAGTTTAAGAATATAGCTGGTGTTTGTGATAGCTTCAGGTGCATAGCCAAGGGACTCAGCCACACAAACACATGTATCCCCTTCTCCCTCAAACTCTCCTCCCATCCAGGCTGCCACATGATCCTCAGCAGAGTTCCATGTGGTTTTCTTTATCAACTGGATTTTAACTTCTGGGGCCACAGTGTGGCAGCCTGCGCTTCAGCAACATAAAGTCTTCCTTCCTTCTCCCTGTAGAGACTATCCCCTGCCAAACGGTCGAGGTTCAGTTCAACCCCCAGGATCTTTTGGTCCATATCTGCCCGAGCAGCTGGACACGGGGACAGTGTTGTGTGCTCGGGGGAGGGTGTGACTGACTCCAGCAGAAATGATCTCAGTGTCACATGACTGCACTAGCTCCTATCACTAACCATGATTTTCACGTGGACCTTTATCCATGCCGAGTTTCCCCGTAAACACTGTGCTTCTAGAAAGAGGCCATCCATTTACAGGAACAGAGTGGGCAAAGGCATCTACTGAGTGGATGCCTTTAACAAACTCCTTGTGAATTATGCTTGCCTAGTCTTCGTGTTGAGGGGTTAGGAGGGAGAAGACGCTCATTTCATATTTGGTTATATCCTGAAGATGCACAAATGATTTCAGGAAATCTGTTTCTGAGTCCTGTAGACTCTAGGGAAGGAAAACAAAGAAAATCTAGGAGAGGGGATGTGGATTGTTGAATGAGACCACAAAGGAGAGGACAGTATTTAAACCAGACCCAACTGATTTGCCTTTTTATAATAACTACTCTGTGGTGATATAAGACACTCTTTGTGGAACTAGGCCAGCGATCTGTTACCCTGACCTCCTGCATTTCATGGCCTATACCCAGTTGTTTGAACTGCTTTGAATCACTTGCTCCATCTCCATCTGCCATAGGCTCCTCTCCACCTGTCCTGTGGTCTTTCTATTCTTACACTTTCTCTTCTTGTTGGTAAATTTCCATTTTTCAGCCCCTCCCTTCCTCACCCTGCCCTCTTTAAAATCCAGTTGCCTCATCCTGCCCCTCCCTTTGTGCCTCTTCTTCTGGAGGGTTTCGCCATCACTAGACCCCTGCGTCTGCATCTTCTGCCTCCGTTTTGGGTCCCTTTTCCCTCCTGCCCCAACCTCCTCTTGCTTCTGTAGGCTCCAGCTCTCCCTGATACCCTCGTGGTTGCTCTCCTCGGAACACAGAGGGCTGACAGAATGGGGACACTGAATACAGTGACAGTAATGTCAGCAGCTCAGGGGAGAAAAATGAACAGGGGA
The DNA here is from genome assembly GCA_006410635.1 of Cephalophus harveyi. NCBI lineage: Eukaryota > Metazoa > Chordata > Mammalia > Artiodactyla > Bovidae > Cephalophus > Cephalophus harveyi. The sequence goes on from SJYT01078462.1 coordinate 408,091, forward strand.
AAAAAGAAAAAAAAAAAAAAAAACCACAGGTTTTAATTAGATATCCATGCCACTGACTCACACTTAATATGCAAATTTTTAGCCCTTTCATTGTTAAGTGAAATGAGAGTTTTATTTAAATGTAAAAATGGCTGGGAGACGAGGAAGGGTAATTAAGTAGCACAGAAACCAGAAGAAACGTAAGCCTGTGCTTCATGACGCCTGTAATAACACAGGAAAGCAAAAGGATCCGGCTTTACGTAGGGAGTGAGGAGCCATAGCTTCATACAACTCCACTGATGCTGCTGCTGGCGATGATGATCCATTTGTACCTGCGTGGCGTGGACTCTGATTCAGAGGTCAAATCATATCTGACCATCACAGCCATGGTTCTAAGGAATGGAGGGGGCTGGTTAATTGGCTCCATTGTACAGTTGAGAACTAGAGGCTCAGAAGTTGTAATGGCTTATTCAAGATCTAGTTGGTAAGTGGAATCACCTGGGGATATTTCTCCTACTCTGCACGGCCAGAACTGGGATCTCAGCACTAATGAAAAAGGCCGGATTACAGAGACAAGGTAAAGAACCTGAGCTATAAAAAGTAATGTTTGTACATCTGTTTGCGGATGACATTTAATTGTAACTTTGGAGAATAAGCCTGGTGGCAGGAAAATTGCTTCCCTACCTCAAAGTTTCTTCTCTGTGTTATTATTAGTGCATTGAACCACTGTAGTACTTGAAAAACTATAATCCGAAGCATTCATGGTGATAGTAATTACCATTACTTCTCCTGCGAGGATGCATTGATCATATATGCATTGTCAGGAAATGTGTGTTTCACTGTCTCCTCTACCGCATACAATGCTTTAATTATAAGAGCACAAATTTATTAGCAAACAGAATCAAACAATGCATTCAACAGATAAAATGTTCCTGAAATTATTTCCAAGAATAAAAGGTGTGCCAATATTATGCGTGAAGTTATAGAAATCCTTGAAAGAATAAAAAACAATTGTACATTTGTATATGATCTCTCAATAAGTGAGATCTCTCTGCAAATTGAAAGGAGCATCACACTTAATGGAAAAACCTAGAGGCGATTGCATGAAAGCAGAAATAAGACATGGGATTCCTGTTAAAACTGTCAAAAAAATTCTAACCAATGCAATGAGACAGGAAAATAAAATTTAAAACCACATAAAGAATAAGACAAAAACCATCTTTACTTAAAGCTGATGAGATTTTCTTAGTAAGCAAAGGTAATCCATACTTTATTTGAAAAATTGAAGGATATACAGATGTGTTGGATATTTTTTTTTTTAGCAACCAAGCATGCTAAAGATGAAAAGGTATCTTTTATGTACCCTTGTTAAGGACAAGGAGAGATATCTGGTTTAAAACTGTCTTTGTTTTTAATTTAGAAAAAAAATGTACCAAAGTAGAAGACTCAAATGTCTCTCTCTTCACTTCTTACTAAAATAAATTATAAAAGTTTAGAAAAAAATAATGATATAGTGTTAGGAAAGCTAAGATTGAAGAACAATCTATTCCCTACAATTAACTAGAAATTGATGCTACTTATAAGGAAAGTTGAGCTGGATTGAATAGAGATATTTTCCAATCATGACAAAACTTATCCTTATGAAACAAGATTACAAAGGAGGAAAGAAAAAGGTATACATCATCTTTACTATCTGTCTCCTTAGATAACAAGGCTTCAACCAAGGGAGGACGGAGCAGCCATTACTAACACGGCTAAATGAAAGGATGTACTAGTTAGTTATCTACTGCTTAGTAACAAGTTACCTTAAAACGCAGTGGCTTAAAGCAGTAAGTATTTATAATCTCACACCATTTTTCTTGAGAGTTCCTTGGACTGCAAGGTGATCCAACCAGTCCATCCTAAAGGTGATCAGTCCTGGGTGTTCATTGGAAGGACTGATGTTGAAGCTGAAACTCCAATACTTTGGCCACCTGATACGAAGAGTTGACTCATTTGAAAAGACCCTGATGCTGGGAAAGATTGAGGGCTGGAGGAGAAAGGGACGGCAGAGGATGAGATGGTTGGATGGCATCAATGACTCAATGGACATGGGTTTGGATGAACTCAGGAGTTGGTGACGGACAGGGAAGCCTGGTGTGCTGCGGTTCATGGGGTCGCAAAGAGTCGGACATAACTGAGCAACTGAACTGAACTGAACTGAACCATTTTTCTAAGTCAGGAATGTAAGAATTGCTTAAGTAGGTGGTTCCGACTCAGCGTTTTTCATGAGGCTGATGTCAGGGCATCACTTGAGGCTGAATCACCTGCGGGCTCAACTGGGGCAGGAGGATCCGCTCCCAAGGTGACTCGGTTATGTGCCTGGCAAGTTGGTACTTGATGAGGCAGGACCTGACCCCATGCCCTCGTGTTATGGCCACCTGCATTCCCTCAGAATCAGCTGTCCAAGAGAGAGGCGAGGAACGAGCAAAGGTGTCCATATGACTTAGCCTTGAGGATCACATGCCGCCTCTCAGGTGTCCGCTGTGGTCACAAAGCCAGTGCTCGTGCAATGTGGACACGAATATTAGAAGGAGCAGAGCGCTGGGGCCTCTAGGAGGCTGGGTACCATACTAGATTATCCAAGATAGCACAGTGGACTTGCAATACCAGCACAGCTTCAAAGCTGATCAGCAGATGCCTATTCCTGGACCCTCATTTATGCAACTTCGTCCATCATGACTGTGTATCAGAAATTCCAGAGGACGATGGAAAAAGCACCATTTCAATAAAGCAGACATGTAACAGGGAGAAGCCAGTGAGATGCTGGGAAATGAACCAAGAGCTTGATACCGCCATACATATTTCAGGAATAGAACTAAAAGGGCATCAAAACATTATCCAGAGGCCGAGAGTCAGGGCAAGGAGGTGTCCGCTTACCATGAGATTGTACCATTTTTTTCTTCCTCTATGTGTGGATGTATGCGTGTGTGTTCAGTCCTGTCCAACTCTTTGCAACCCTATGGACTGTTGTAGCCCACCAGGCTCCTCTGTCCATGGGATTTTCCAGGCAAGGATACTGGAATGGGTTGCCATTTCCTATGTACCCTTTATTCACTGTCCCTCAGTGGAAGATTACTATTTTTTGAGAGTACATACTGAAAGAATGTTGCAGAAAAAAAGAAAGAGAAAGACATAAGAATTTCAGGAAGAGTGTACTTTAAAAATTGCTTCCATTGTACAACATTGTGTATGCACTTAATGCTACTGAAGTATACACTTAAAATGACTAAAATATAAGATTTATGCTATGTATATTTTATCAAAATTAAAACAAAATTGATTCCCAGGACCCTATGAAAAATTTAAAAAAACTGTCTAGCAACCTCAAAAGATGGCCTTATAAAAGGACTTACGGAGGCAAAGCTGAAAAATAATGCTATAAGGTCTGAGGAGGAAAGTTAGCAAGATGAATTCAGAAGTCCAGGAAGGTAGATAAGGAAAATGAGCAAGGAGGCTTAAAACAACAATGAAATTTAAAATCTATATTGGGCTTAGAACACACGAGATGTGAAACTTCAGAAAACCAAATTGATGATATAAAGTCCAAAGCTGAGAAGCTCTCCCAGGATATATAAAAAAAGACAAACAGAAGAATTTAATGAGAAAGAGGGAACCAAAAGAAAGATGACGGGTATGAAGAAAGGGAGTAGAGAGTCAACTTGGGTATAATTAGTGTTCCTCAGAACAAACTGCATAGAACAAAGAATCGAGTTTTCAGTTAACACTCAGTTCCTTGTGCCTGATCAAGGGAGCCCTAAACTTCCCTGGTGGCTCAGATGGTAAAGAATCTACCTGCAATGTAGGAGACCCCAGTTCAGTCCCTGGGTTGAGAAGATCCCCTGACCCAGGAAATGACAACCCACTCCAGTATTCTTACCTGGAGAACTCCACAGATGGAGAGCCTGGAGGGCTACCATCCATGGGGTCGCAAAGAGTTGGACACGACCAAGTGACTAACACTCTCACTTTTCACACAAGAGGAGGAATTGAGTACAAGACCCATGTCCACATCTCAGGAAAGAGGCTTAAACCCAAAGATATAGACGAGAATGTGTTCATACCTCGAAGCAGCAAATGAATTAGCCATAAAAGTCCAAGACTTGGAAAAGGCCTCGGTGTTCTGCCTTCCAAAGGCCAAATATTGATCTAAGGAGACAGTAATACAGGAATTTTGAGGATAAAGATGGTGACCTTTGGGTTTCATACTCAGGAAAGATGCCAAATCATACTTGGTGGCAACAAAAAGGTCTTCCTAGATGTCTGCTTCTTGAAGGATGCTGTGCATGCTTCTTACTGTATTTCCAGCACCCACTACAGCTGCTGTTGAAAAACAGATTTTCAATAAATATTTATCACATGAAAGAAGAAATATATCAACAAGCAGAAAAGACAGCATTCACACATCTTTTTGGTGTGCTTGTTAAAATGTATTCTAAACAACTTTGAGAGGAAACAATGGGACAGATTGACAAATGGTTCCTACAAGGGATTCATGAAAGGAGTAGTGAGAACTGGGTTTTAAAGAGACAAGGCTGCAGAATTGCAATAAATCAGACAATTAAGCTAACCGAGAGTACAAATCTCACAATATACATAGTCTTGGATTATAAGTTCAAAATGTGACTTTGATAAAGCCTCAGAGTGTTGAGGCAGGATGAGGTTGGGGGCTGTCTCTTATACACATCTAGATGTGTATAAGAGACAGTAATGGAAAAACCTAGAGGCGATTGCATGAAAGCAGAAATAAGACATGGGATTCCTGTTACAACTGTCAAAAAAATTCTAACCAATGCAATGAGACAGGAAAATAAAAATGAGGTTGGGGGGGTGGGGGGGCGGGCGGCTCCTGCAATTCTCATCTCAAATAGGAGCACAAGGGAAAGCATTTTGCTTGACCTGAATAATTAGAGTCACACAGGTTAAAAACATTTCTGGGAAACCTACATGTAAGTACCAGGATGAATAGAAGCATGATATATTCATTTCACAAAAACTATAGAGGATAAAAGGGGAAAAATGTATTTCAAAGAGCACAGAGTATAAAACACAGAGGCTACGAGACAGAACAAAAGCAGAAAACAAAAAGATGACAAGGAACAAACACATCAGTTCTAATAATACCTGCAAGTGGGTTAAACTCCCTATTAAGAAGAAAGGCTCAGAGTGGATTAAAAAAGGAAGAAAGCACAATACACTTCAGTTCTGTTTATAAAAGATATCCCTAATCAGAATAATACAGATGTTTCTTCTAAAGATGAGCAAGTGACTTTTAATATTAAAAATCAAAGCAATAAATATAATATTAATGTCAGATAATGTTGAATGCAAGATTAATAACATTAAATTCTGAAAAAGGGTCACTTATATAAAGGGAACAACTCATAGGGAAGCTTTAATTATTTTTAAACCTCATGAGTGAAATATACAAAGCAAAAAAATACTGGAAATGCATGAAAAATAATATTAAAATCTGGTAGTATTCACTTTTAGTATTTGAAATAGCTCAGCTGAAATTCCATCACCTCCACTGGCTTTGTTTGTAGTGATGCTTTCTAAGGCCCACCTGACTTCAGATTCCAGGATGTCTGCCTCTAGGTGAGTGATCACACCATCGTGGTTATCTGGGTCATTAAGATACTTATGTATAATTCTTCTGTGTATTCTTGCCACCTCTTCTTAATATCTTCTGCTTCTGTTGGAGAATGCAATGGCAACCCACTCCAGTACTGTTGCCTGGAAAATCCCATGGAAGGAGGAGCCTGGTAGGCTGCAGTCCATGGGGTCGCGAAGAGTCGAACATGGCTAAGCGATTTCACTTTCACTTTTCACTTTCATGCATTGGAGAAGGAAATGGCAACCCACTCCAGTGTTCTTCCATGGAGAATTCCAGGGACGAGGGAGCCTGGTGGGCTGCCGTCTATGGGGTTGCACAGAGTTGGACACGACTGAAGCGACTTAGCAGCAGTAGCAGCTACTGTTAGGTCCATACCATTTTTGTCCTTTATTTTACTTATCTTTGCATGAAATATTTCCTTGGTACCTCTGATTTTCTTGAAGAGATCTCCAGTCTTTCCCATACTGTTGTTTTCCTCTAATTCTTTGAATTGATCACTAACAAAGGCTTTCTTATCACTTCTTGGTATTCTTTTGAACTCTGCATTCAGATTGGTATATTTTTCCTTCTCTCCTTTGCCTTTAGCTTCTCTTCTTTCCTCAGCTATTTGTATGGCTTCCTCAGGCAACTATTTTGCCTTTTTGCACTTGTTTTTCTTGGGGAATTTCTAGATCACTGCCTCCTGTATAATGTCATGAACCTCCATCCATATTTCTTCAGGCACTCTATCAGATCTAGTCCCTTGAATTTATTTGTCACTTCCACAGTATAATCATAAGGGATTTCATTTATGTCATACGTGAATGGTCTAGTGGTTTTCCCTATGTTCTTCAATTTCAGTCTGAATTTAGCAGTAAGGAGTTCATGATCTGAGCCACAGTCAGCTCCCAGTCTTGTTTTTGCTGACTGTATAGAGCTTCTCCATCTTTGGCTGCAAAGAATATAATCAGTCTGATTTCTGTGTTGACCATCTAAAGACGTCCAATGATACTGTTAAAGTGAGACGTTCAATGTGCCAGCAAATTGGGAAAACTCAGCAGTGGCCACAGGACTGGAAAAAGTCAGTTTTTATTCCAATCCCAAAGACAGGCAATGCCAAAGAATGTTCAAACTCCCACACAATTGCACTCATCTCACACGCTAGCAAAATAATTCTCAAAATTATATAAGTGAGGCTTTAACAGTACCTGAACCAAGAACTTCCAGATGTTCAAACTGGATTTAGAAAAGGCAGAGGAACCAGAGATCAAATTGCCAACATCTGTTGGATCATGGAAAAAGCAAGAGAGTTCCAGAAAAACATCTATTTCTGATTTATTGACTATGTCAAAGCCTTTGACTGTGTGGATCACAACAAACTGTAGAAAATTCTTAAAGAGATGGGAATAGTAGATCACCTTACGTGCTTCCTGAGAAATCTGTGTGTGGGTCAAGAAGCAACAGGTAGAGCTGGACATGGAACAATGGACTGGTTCCAAATTGGGAAAGGAGTTAGCTTGCTTAACTTATGTGTAGAGTACATCTTGCGAAATGCCAAACTGGATGAAGTACAAGCTGGAATCAAGATTGTCAGGAGAAATACCAATCACCTCAGATATGCAGATGACACCACCCTTGTGGCAGAAAGTGAAGAGGAACTAAGGAGCCTCTTGATGAAAGTGAAAGAGGAGAGTGAAAAAGCTGGCTTAAAACTCAACATTCAAAAAACTAAGATCATGGCATCTGGTCCCATCACCTCATGGCAAATAGATGGGGAAACACTGGAAACAGTGAGAGACTTTATGTTTGGGGGCTCCAAAATCACTGCAGTTAGTGACTACAGCCATGAAATTAAAAGATGCTTGCTCCTTAGAAGAAAAGCTATGACTGACCTAGACAGCATATTAAAAGCATAGACATTACTTTGCCAACAAAAGTCCATCTAGTCAAAGCTATGGTTTTTCCAGTAGTCATGTATGGATGTGAGAGTTGGACTATAAAGAAAGCTGAGCATCAAAGAATTGATGCTTTGAGTTGTGGTGTTGGAGAAGACTCTTGAAAGTCCCTTGGACTGCAAGGAGATCAAACCAGTCAATCCTAAAAAAAATCAGTCCTGAATATTCATTGGAAGAACTGATGCTGAAGGCGAGACTCCAATACTTTGGCCACCTGATGGGAAGAACTGACTCATTGGCAAAGACCCTGATGCTGTGAAAGATTGAAGGCAAGAGGAGAAGGGGATGGCAGAGGATGAGATGGTTGGATGGCATCACCGACTCGATGGACATGAGTTTGCGTATGCTCTGAGAGTTGGTGATGGACAGGGAGGCCTGGTGTGCTGCAGCTCATGGTGTCGCAAAGAGTCAGACAGGACTGAGCAACTGAACTGAACTGATTATTCACTTTTGGTTTTATAAAATTTGAGGAAGCCAACAATTCAGTATGGTTATACACAAACTGAATAATAAAATTATCTCTGTGTATGGATATACATCTATAGTATATGATATTAATGGAATAATTTTTATACAGTGCTGATAGTAATAGAAAGTGCTATTTTCCAAAGACTGGAAAAGCATTTGGAAATTTCTTGTAAAGTTAAGTGTAAACTTATATGACTTATCAATTCTACTCTTAAGTATTTACCCAAGAGAATCAAAAATACATGTCCATGAGAAGACCAGGTACATAATAGCTTTATTCATAATAGTCAAAAAGTAGAAACAATCATTGTGCATTAACTGGCAAATAAGCAAGTAAATACCGGTATATTCATATAATGGAACACCACTTAGCAACAACAACAAAACTTATACAAAAAAGCATGAATGAGACACAAAAGCTGAGGAAAGAAGACTGAAATAAAAACACATGGTCTCAGATTGTATAAATTTTGTATATTTTTCTAGAATATAAATATGCTGCGTGTTATGTGTGCTTATGAAACTCTAGAGAAAAGTCTAGTACATAGCAGCTGAAAGAAGGTCAGTGTTTTCCTCGAGGTGGGGTGGAGATAAGATTTGGGTATGAAAATAAGAAGACTTTTTGAATTGAAAGGAACATGCTGTATCTTAATTAAGGTAGTGGTTATAGGCATGTATACATTTGTCAAAACTCACTAGTTATAGCTGGAGGAGGAAATGGCAACCCACTCCAGTATTCTTGCTTGGAGAATCCCATGGATAGAGAAGCCTGGCGTGCTATAGCCCATGGGACCACAGAGTCAGACACGACTGAGTGACCGAGCATGTATACACCAGTTATGGAGGGATCTAGAGGGTATTATGCTAAATGAAACAGGTCAAACCAAGACAAATGCTGTATGATCTTAATTATATGGAGAATCTAAAATATATAAAAAAAAAAAAACTCATAGAAAGTTATCAGATTTTTGGTTATCAGCGGTCAGGGGGTGCACGATTGGATGAAAATTGTCAAACAGTGCAAACTTCCAGTAATAAGTAAGTTCTGAGGAAGTAGTGTGCAATTTGGTGACTATAGCTAACACTGCTCTATGGTATGTTTGAAAGTTGCTAAGAGAGTAGATCATAAAAGTTCCCTTTATGAGAACAAAAACATCTAGGTAAATGAGGGGATGAGTGTTAACTAAACTTACTGTTGAGATCTAGGCATGTCCTTGTGCTATATACCTTAACATTATTCAGTGTTAATTACAGCTCAATAAAGTTGGGAGAAAAAAACCCTCACTTGTCCACACTGCAAATGCTTGCATTTTATGTTATGTAAGTTATGAAAAGACAAAAATTGACTTTTTAAAAAAGACCATGTCCTTACCTTCTATCCACTGTCTATTCAGCAGCTTATGGTTTGCCTTCCATACCCTACATAAACCTCATCTGACATCATCGTCATGTGGACATAAATACATACATACATATATAACAAAGTATAGATGTTGTCTTGGTTCTGAGACGTTGTGTTGATCAGGATAATGAGTAGAGCTGCAGACTCAGGAGTTAGCAAGCTAGGTCAATTTACCTTAGAAAGTTAAGCTACCATTGGACCAAGAGAAGACAGATATATAGATTAGGTAAGAAAGCAGAGATCTAATGGTCTAGAGCAGTGATCCTCAACATTTTTGGCACCAGGGGCCAATTTCATGGAAGATAATTTTTCCATGGACCAGAGGTGGGGGAGATGGTTTCAGGATGATTCAAATGCATTACATTTATCATGAACTTTACTTCTATTGTTTTTACATCAGCTCCACCTCAGATTGTTAGTCATTAGACCCTGGAGGTTCAGGACCTCTGATCTAGGGTTTTCATTAGATACAGAGAAAAGACAGGTAAAAACATCATTCAACTATTTTACTAGCTGTTATATAACACTTGTTGGGGCCACTTTGAAAGATTTTGGTAAAGAGTTAGCTTGTCTCAAAATATGTTTATTCTCTTCTTGTGATCAAACTTGATTCCTTGTAAAGTTATAGTTGGGCCAGCTACAGGTGGTCCTAAATTTTATTCAGGTTACAAAAATTTCACTTGCCAAGCCCCAGCAACACTAGGCTGCTTATACATTCCCAATTACACCATGTAAATTCTTCAGTCGCTCAGTCATGTCCAGTTCTTTGTGACTCCATGGACTGCAGCGCGCCAGGCTTCCCTATCCTTCAGCATCTCCCTGAGTTTGCTCAAACTTATGTCCATCAAGTTGCTGATGCCATCCAACCATCTCATCCTCTGTCATCCCTTCTCCTCTTGTGTTCAATCATTCTCAGCATCAGGGTTTTTTCCAATGAGTCAGTTATTCACATTAGGTGGCCAAAATATAGGAGTTTCAACTTCAGCATCAGTCCTTCCAATGGATATTCAGGATTGATTTCCTTTAGGATGGACTGGTTTGATCTCCTTGCAGTCTAAGGGACTCTCAAGAGTCTTCTCCAACACCACAGTTCAAAAGCATCAATTCTTCAGCACTCAACTTTCTTTATAGTCCAACTCTCACATCCATACATGACCACTGCAAAAACCATAGCTTTGACTAGATGGACCTCTGTCAGCAAAGTAATGTCTCTGCTTTTTAATATGCTGTCTAGGTTGGTCACGCAAGTTCTTATTTCTACATTTGTTTTTTCTGTCTTCACCACCTGGGATATTCTTCTCCTCCACCTCACTCATATTGTTCCCTTTCCTTTGACTAAACTCTGACCAATTTTTGAGACATATTAGTAGTCACCTCTTCAAGAGGCCATCCCTGATTCCCCCATATTTCCCAGTTGGATGAAATGATCCTGTTCTGTGAGCACACATGTACCATATTGTGCTGTAACTATATATTACTATGCCTGCATCTTTCACTAAATGCAGCTTCTTGAGGCAATGTATCCTGCCATTTATCTGTTGAACCCCATCATCACACAGAGTACCTGACACACAAGATCCACTCACTAATTCTTTCCTCAGTAATTGAACAAGTGCATAAATAAATAAATAATTGAAAGAATGTTGTTTCCAGTGGCCACCTGTTTAATCAGTCCAGGTTCCCTCTATAAAATGCATAGGTTACTCCCTGTCTTAATTTATTTTTCTGTCCACATTTAGACGGAAAATCTTTATGAACACCATATGAGATTAAATCAACTTGGCAAGTCACTACATTTAAGGGATGATTTTGGTGATGACAGCGATGGTGGTGTTGTTGCAGTGTTTTACAGGATCAAATGTGTAGTCAAAACCTGGAAACAATGAGAAGAGGGTCCTGAACAAAGACTCGGCAGGTACTACTTCATGTGGGATGTCCAGAGACACAAAGCTGGAAGGATCCAAATGGAAAATGTGTGCGGGAGGGGCTTAAATTAGGAGTTTGGGATTAACACAGACACACTACCTACATATAAAAAGCCTACATACAAAATGGGCTTCCCAGGTGGCGCAAGTGGTAAAGAACAGGCCTGCCAGTGCAGGAAACTTAAAGGGTGCAGGTCTGATCCCTGGGTTGGGACTATCCCCTGGAGGAGGGCACAGCAACCCACTCCAGTATTCTTGCCTGGAGAGGCCCATGGACAGAGGAGCCTGGTGGGCTACAGTCCATAGAGTTGCAAAGAGTCGGACATGACTGAAGCTACCTCGCATGCACACATATATAAAATAGACAGCCAACAAGGATCTGCTATACAGCACAGGGAACTCTACTCTGTACTCTGTAATTATCTATAAGGGAAAATAATCTGAAAAATAATGATATATGTCTATATACGCCCTGTTAAATTGCTTCAGTTGTGTCCAACTCTTTGCAACCCGATGGACTGTAGCCCACCAGGCTCCTCTGTCCATGGGATTCCCCAGGCAAGAATACTGGAGTGGGTTGCCGTGCCCTCCTCCAGGGGATCTTCCGTACCCAGGGATCAAACTCATGTCTCCTGCAGCTCCTGCGTTGTAGGCAGATTTTTAACCGCAAAGCCACCAAGAAAACGTGTGTGTGTGTATGTGTGTGTGTGTGTGTATTCAGTTTGCTGAATACCTGCAATTTTAAGGGGGAAACAGATGCATAAAAAGATCTTAAGAGTGAAGGCAGGTGAGATGTGATTGCACAGGTAATGCCATGAGATATGGACATCCTGGCGGGCCAGTCAGATGCCTCAGCACAAAGGTGTCTCCTGGTCCCTTTTGGAGTCCTGCTGGGAACTAAACCACCTGAGCTCCCAGGAGTAGACCTCCACCAGGCGGTGGCTCCTGAAGCTCCAGGTATATCTCACCTTAGTTGCTGTCAGACATGCTGGAAACATTGGGAGATTCTTAAACCACAGCTCAAAGTATATGGCCATGCCCTTGCTCCAGCCCCCTTCTGGCCCCTAGGGACAGGAAGTGCTGAGGGAAAGATACTCACAGGGTTGTGGGCAGCCTGGAGCAGAGACAGGAGTAAAAAGATTGAGAGGGGTGCTGGGAGGAGGAGAAGGAATGGCAAGTTGTGCAGCCTGGCCCCAGAAGAAGGACCTCCAGATAACCTGTGCACGGACATCCGGAGGCCCCCTGCAGCCAGTGATGCTCTGAAAATACGGCTCCTTCCTCCATTAGCAGTGCTGGGAGCATCCTTGCTGCCCACAAGGGAGACAAAGTCTTTCACTGCAGATGTAATTACTGCATCCTGTTCCAAGCGTGCAGGGACACATAAGCAGGGGCTCAGCGGAGCAGGAGGAGGCCCGAGGGAGTCTTGAGCAGAAAGCATTTCTGGCCGGCAGTCGTGTGGAGAGGGGAGGTAAGCTGAGCAGAAGGAAGGTGGGGAGGAAGAGAATTCTGGAAGCAGAGGACGGGCAGTTCTGATTACATCAGTTACTTCACTAAACGTTGCTCTTAAGAAGCAAAATCATCCAGAGAATCATTAAAAGGAACCATTTGTAACACCTCCGAGGGAGTGACTCACCAGTAAGTGATTCTGGAATGGGGAAACTGTTGATAAAATAAGAAAAGAGAAAAGCAAAATGAAAAGACAGGAAGGGCTTCAGTGCCCACCTCTTCTCACTAATGAGGTTTGCAGGCTGCCAGGAGTGGGGTGAGGCCCTTGGGCTTTGCTTCAGGTGGTCCAGGGGCGATCAGATTCCCGCACCTCCTCACAGCCCTAGTTCCTGTGTGCGGGAGTTATTCACAGCCTCCAGCTGGGAAGCCCAGATTCAAAGCGGCAACTCTTTTCGCTTCAAGATTTCACTTCCCCTTGATCCCTCTCACGTCCAGTGGGGGTTCCCTCTCAGAGGCTGGGTCACTGGAAGACTGGAGGGCCCCTCTCCAATTAAATCCTCCACTTTATATCATAATGTGACTTCCTATCTCCTCCATCCCTCCCTCCTCTGCCTCTCATAGGAACAGAAGCAGTAATCAAGCACAGTCACTGTCTTGAAGGGCTTCCCTCATAGCTCAGTTGGTAAAGAATCTGTCTGCAGTGCAGGAGACCCTGGTTCGATTCCTGGGTTAGAAAGATCCCCTGGAGAAGGCTACCCATTCCAGTATTCTTGGGCTTCCCTGTGGCTCGGCTGGTAAAGAATCCGCCTGCAATGTGGGAGACCTGGGTTCGATCCCTGGGTTGAGAAGATTTCCCTGGAAAAGGGAAAGGCTACTCACTCCAGCAGTCTGACCAGGAGAATTCCATGGACTGTATAGTCCATGGGGTCACAAAGAGTCAGACAGGAGTGAGGGACTTTCACTTTCACTCACTGTCACTATCTTGAAGAAGGCAAGAATGTCCCCCACCTCTGCCATCTTTTCTAGAGTCACACCTTGACCTCTTCCCTGAGGAGGTAAGACCTAGCACGGGGAAGACGACGAAGGCCAGTGCTCTGAGGAAGAAGACCGGATGGAGACGCTGGCAGGGACGGGAGCCCCAAACTGCGGCATCTCACAGATTCATGAGCAGAAGATGCTAAATTCACTTGTACGATATGTCCAAATTGAACAGTATGTGCTAAAGTGGGTCATCCCCACTCTTTGAGTGCACCCCATTTATAAAGCTACTGAGCTTTCCAGCAAAAGTCAGAGGTTCTCCGCAAGGACAGGCTCGGTCAGGAGATGAGGACCACCTTCCACATCATGGGTCACCACCCTCTGGAGACTCAGTCTGGGGGGAGCCTCGCTCTTGGGTAAAACTGTGGCATAAAGAAACCTCAGCAGTAAGAGTAGGTGGTCTCTGGCATGGCGGGCAGTTTTAGAGAAGGAGGGACTAGGAGAGATGGCGGGAAAAGAGAGAAAAGCACTTTGGGATAAGACTGGAAGTGCCCCCAACCTGCTGAAGCCGATCAGACTCGAGTGTCTGTGAAACCAAGCAGGACCCTGTGGGGCTCCAGGCCATAAAAGCCTTTCTGTGTCCCCTATTTCTTGATTATAGAAAATAGGCTTCATTCGGCCTCTGTGACTTTCCCGAGTTCCAATAGGCAGATTCAAACAGTGGCTAATAGAGAAGGGCGGGGGGATATGCAGTGATAGGAAGGAGCAGTCAAGGAACGATAGCGAGCCTTGGGGGGCAGGATTCTGCTTCCCTCTCAAGGGATAAGCAGAAAAATTATTTTTGAGCTGTTTTGCAGATACTGAAAGCCCCTCCAGGTGGGAGCAGTTAACTGTGTGCCCACATGCACTAGACCGCAAATGCATTGGGACAGGAAGGTTGATGATGCTGACTCCGAGTGTCCTCCCCACCAACCAATCAGAAGAATGTCCATGAGCTGATCACACCCTCCTCTTTGCACTGTTACTATAAAACTCCTCACTACCGCCTCCAGTTGGGACACAGTTTTGAGGGCATCAGCCCACTGTAGTCCCCTTTGCTTGGCAAAGCAATGAAGCTATCCTTTCCCAGTGAACCTGAAACTCTGTCTCTGAGATTTAATTTGCTGTTGAGGTTCAGAGGCTGCATTCAGCTTCACCTTCCCTACCCAGCCTTCACTCCATGCACCAAACTCCCCCTTTACCACCCAGACGTGGCTTCCTAGCATCTGGAGGCTAGTCTCGGAGGACCTCTACTACCCTTACCTGTCCCCTCATTTCCTCTGGCTTCTATAAGACAGGTACAGGACGGATGGGTAAGCATTCAGTCATTCATAGGAGGCCTCTAATCACAGGCATTGTGCCAGGTGCTGGGAACATCACCAATGTTTAAACCCCTTACCTGTTCTCTTCTGTGTGGGGAGGGGAGAGCTATCTTCTCTGGGTGGGATGGAGCTCACTATCTCAAGGAAAAGTCAGTGAACCAGTGAGTCAGCTGATTAAGATAAACCACACCTTTGATCCCAGAGCAGCTAGAGAGCTGAGCAAATATGGAGGCTAGCAGATGCCACTTTTTCATCCTCAGTGGCAAGCCCGCTCCACAGCCCATGGGATCACCTGTATGGATGCTGTGTACATGATGTACTGAGGTGGTGATGAACCCTTGGTCATCACTGATTGCTGCAAGACTCGGAGCCAGAGTCCATATGTCTATCTCAGCCTGATTCTTACTGATTTAAGTGTGGAATCCCCTTAGCATCCCAGAGCTCCTTAGTCAATTCCCAGGGCCTCCCAAGGCCCATGGGTCCCTGACTCATGATGGAGACAGCGGCCTTGAAATTAACTGGGAACCCCCGGCAGCCTCTTCACTGTCTGGTTTCTATAAGGAAGAGCCTTTCCCTGGTGATGAGACGCTCACCACACCACGTGGCAACATCATGTTTACGAGTCCCTTCTCACTCCCCTCTGAGCTCAGAGCAGGGACCGTACTAGGCTCAGCTGGCTCACACACTGCCTGTCCAGCACATGGTGAATTTAACCGGAACTACTTTGGCTTTAAATAGTAGAGACCCAACTTAAAACAGCTGGAGCAAGAACAGGTGATAGGAACTTTGGTCCTGGAGACACAGAGGCTTTTAGGAAGAGAGGTAAATAAACTGCTGTGCAGAAGGGATACTAAGAGTTACAAGCGCTCGTGGCTGGCCCTGAGATGCTTCCTGTCCACCATCAAGGGTGCCCATCTAGGAAGTAGAGAGGAAGCTAACTTCTCTGATGTTCCTTCAACAGCTGTCCAGATGTAGGAGCTCCGTGCCTAAATTAAAGTCCATTATCTCCAGAGGTGGCCGAGGTGCGTGAGTGTGAAGCCAGGCTGGTTATTTTCTATTGAAGCCTACAATTTTTGTTCAGCAGCAAAAGTCACTGTGGACCCACCGCTGAGGCCAATTAGATCTACAGCACTTGTAAAGCCAGTCTCAGTTTTATCAATGTCCAACTGATTTCAATGGCATAATTTGATATCACAACAGCATAGAGAACGCTTTACAACAGACGGCAGGCAGCCCTGGATGCCTTTCCAATTCTAATTTTACTTTTGAGTTAGTTGGGATTTTCACTTGCTAGATACATGTTAATATCCCTTCTTACATTATCATCTAAAGAGTATTTGGAATAGATACTTCCAAATTCCCTTTACCCTTCCTCTGTAAAACGGCATATTCCTACTGACTCCTTCCTGGTTGCTAGTGGGGAAATGGAGACAAAGGTTTAGTGATCCAGCAGATTTACATAGATAATGAGTAGATCAGACATGCCATGTTCCTCGTTAAATCCTGATGCCAGAACATCTCATTTTTGCATATTCTAGTGACTTCAGAATAAAGACCCAATTCTATAAAGGACTCTGTATGATCCAGCCGCTGACTCCCCCACCCCACCCCATGGTCTCTCCTGCTATCTACATATTCACGATGTGGGTCTTTCAGGTGTACCGCAAACTGATTCAGTTTCACATACATCGTGTTTTTTTTTTTCAGATTCTTTTCCCTTATAGGTTATTACAAAATATTGAGTACTACACACTAGGTTGTTATCTATTTTATATATAATAGTGCATATCTGAAGGCTTCCCTGGTGGCTCAGACAATAAAGAATCTGCTTGCAATTCAAGAGACCCAAGTTTGATTCCTGGGTTGGGAAGATCCCCTGGAGTAGAAAGTAGCAACCCACTCCATTATTTTTGCCTGGAGAATCCCAAGGACAGAGAGCCTGCTTGGCTACTGTCCATGGAGCCACAGAGGATCGGACGTGACTGAGCAGGCATGCACACCCAGAGAGTGTGTATCTGTTAATCCCAAACTCCTAATTATACCCCCTCCCTGCTTTCCCCCTTGCTAACTATTGTAAATCAACTATACTTGAATTAAAAGGAAAACTGAAAAAAAAAAAATTACTTTGTCATAGGAGAAAGATGCACCTTCTCTGCATTAGCAATTAAGTCAGGTAAAATGCAACTGAAATATTTCTGATCTTTCCCAGTCATATGAAAATAAACTTAGGATGAGTTTTCTTCTAATAAAAAAAAAAATGACTTAGAAATGAAAAGACAAGGTTCTTTCATTTCTTGAACATCCCTGTCACCTCAGGGCATTCACACATGCTATTTCCCTGGAAGGTTTCCAGTTGGCCCGGCTCTGTCACAGAACTGTATCCCCATACTTAGCTTCTATTCATCTGCCTTTTCTTGGCCATGAGGCGTGGCTTGTGGGATCTTAGTTCACTGACCAGGGATCAAACCCCTGTCCCCAGCCGTGGAAGCATGGAGTCCTAACCACTGAACCGCCAGAGAAGTCCCTCCTCTTCACCTCCTGTGTCTGTTTCAAGCATCACCATCTCAGGAAAGACTTACCTAGTCTAGCTCACACCACTCTGTCACCCATCCTTAGAGCAACTGCTACACTCAGAAATTACATATTCTTAATGATCCAGCTAATGACTACCTTCCCGACTAGACTATAAGCGCCATGAGGGCAAGAATCACATCTGCTTTACACATCATTGTTGCTATAGAGGGAACCAAATGTTCTTCATGCGTCAAACAAAGGAATGGATTAATGCAAAAGAAAGAACACCATCTTACAACAGATAGCGGGTGGCATTTCCAATTCCAATTTTGCATTTGAGTTACTGGGGCTTTTCACTTGGTACTATTGCCATTCAGTCACTAAGTCATGTCTGACTCTGCGACCCCACGGACTGCAGCACACCAAGCTTCCCTTCACTGTTTCCTGGAGTTTGCTCAAACTCATGTTCATTGAGTCAGCGATGCCATCCAACTATCTCATCCTCTGTCGCCCACCTCCTGTCTAAGTCTTTTCCAGCATCAGGATCTTTTCCAGTGAATCAGCTCTTTGCATCAGGTGGCCAAAGTACTGGAGCTTCAGCTTCAGTATCAATCTTTCCAATGAATATTCAGGACTGATTTCCTTTAGGATTTAATGGTTTGATTTTGCTGTCCAAGGGACTCTTAAGAGCCTTCTCCAGCACCACACTTTGAAAGCATCAGTTCTTCAGTGCTCAGCCTTCTTTATGAGCCAACTCTCACATCCATACATGACTTCTGGAAAAACCACAGCTTTGACCATCCGGATCTTTCTTGGCAAAGTGATATCTATGCTTTTTTTTTTTTTTTTTTTCACTTGGTATAATACATGTTGATATCCATTCTTATTTTTATAATCTAAAAAGTCCGAGGAAAAAGGTAAGGTTATTCCAGGGCAGCCTTATTTCTGATCTATATTGTTGATCAACTTGGTGTTAAGAGGGTGAGAAGCATTAAGTATAGTCACACATGAAGAATCACAGCTCAAGATCTCATGACGGCCTGTGCTAAGGTAAGTTATTTCACCTGGACCCTTAGAAAGAAAACTCTGGGGATTATTCTCTATTTCCTAATGAGGGATTCTCCTCAGGGAGGAAAAGACAAGGATACTCCCAAGGCATTGAGCCCACATTCCTAGTTCCCCAGGCTTCAACTTGTCACTTTGGAGCCAGGGTCAGGGCCATCAGCTACATCAGCTCCACACTGACGCTGGTTGCCCGCATCCCTCTGACAGGATGCTCTGCCCTCCCCCTGCTCACACAAAAGAACTTCAGTCTCCCAAAGAAGAAATTCACAGGGATTTATGACTCAATCAACTCACCCAAAAGGAGCATAAATGGGATTAGTTTTAATATTGTTAAGTTGCAGAAATACAGGCATATGTGCGTGCCAAAGTGAAAATGTACGCAAGCAAAGGAGGAAAACATATGGGAGCCCATATGGCGAAAAGCACATGGCTAGACCTTCACACACTTCTCATTTACAACAAGAACCAAAGTTAGTGAACATAAATTTGCTTTGCAAAAATATGAGAGGAACAGCTTGTTTGCCCATAACTGTTCCACTGAGCAAGATAGGGGTAACCTTGATTTCTCAACTCAGACACCTCTTTCTCACACTCCGGGGCTTAATTAGGCTCTTCACACAACTTCAGATTAGAAACAAGAATCCTGGCTGCCTCGCAGAGAGACAGAGAAGTGGGCGCAGGACTGGGTGAGGCAGTGGGTCAACCGACACGCAATCCCATCTGTGGCTGGCACTGGTATCTGGAGTGACTCAGAAGAGAAAAAAGGTTGGTGGGTCTCTGCAGGTTTATCTTAATTGAAGCAGAGAAGCAATGGAGATCTACTGCAGACAATGGCAGGGAAGTGGTTTCCACTTGGAGGCTGTGTTTTTCTCAGCACAACATTGAGTGGTGGCTAGAAACTGTCCAGATGCAAGAAGGTAGGTGTGGAATTAGAGAGGAAAATGTAAGAGCATGGGTGCCCCAGATAACAAGCAGAATTTGATACAATACATCACTTTATATTATACCTGTTCAATCTTTGTACAGCAGACAAAGATGGACTTGGAAAACAAGGACAATGTTCCTTTCACAGATCTCCCACTTTAGTCATCTGTGAGTCATTTGCCATTAACTTTTTCAAGCCTGTTTGCCTGGGAAATATTTCTTCTCTGACCTATTTTAGAGGCTTGCTATAAACCCTCTTATAATAATGCATGTGGAAATATTTTATAAACAGTACTTTCTTACGTAAGCCTGTTGTTAGTGGAAACCTAGAGGTTCATCTTACTTATGATTCCTAGTTTGCATTTTTTAATTTGAAGTAATTATTGATTTAATGGCAACCCACTCCAGCATTCTTGTCTGAAAAATCGCAAGGATAGAGCAGCCTGGTGGGCTACAGTTCATGGGTTCTCAATAAGTTGGACATGACTGAGCTACTAAGCACACGTACATACAAAAGGTTGCAAAAATAGTAGAGAGGTCTGTGTACTCATCGCCAGCTCCCCCGATGGTGGTATCTTTTCTAATTAAAGCACGTCGTTAAGGCCAGGTGATTGATTGGACATGGCACAGTTAACCATGTGATGGGGCTGAGATTTTTTTTTTTTTGGATGTACCCATATTTGATACCTCTGTGTCTAATTCTAACATTTCATCATGCATATCGTTTCATCTAACTACCCCAATAATCGAGGCATGGGGCTGTCTCTTGATGGCAAAGCAACAGCTTTGAACAGCTTCTTTCCCTCCCCTGCACCAACTGCTGGCCACCACTGACAGGTTATCCATCTTGACACTTTTTCCATTTAGGGAATGTTTTAAAAGTGGAATCATACAGCATCCTACCCTTTGACAATGACTCTGTGCATTCCTATAATACCCTTTGGTCCACCTATGATGTCAACTGACATAATAGTTCATTTACTTTTTATTGCTGAAATACATTTCAAGGTGTGGGTGTAACCAGACACCCCTTGAAGGACAAGTGAGTGAAGTCGCTCAGTCGTGTCCGACTCTTTGCTACTCCATGGACTGTAGCCTACCACTCTCTTCTGTCCATGGGATTTTCCCGGCAAGAGTACTGGAGTGGGTTGCCATGTCCCTCTCTAGAGGATCTCCCTGACCCAGGGATTGAACGTGGGTCTCCCACATTGTAGGCAGACACTTTACTGCCTGA
The DNA here is from genome assembly GCA_006410635.1 of Cephalophus harveyi. Lineage (NCBI taxonomy): Eukaryota > Metazoa > Chordata > Mammalia > Artiodactyla > Bovidae > Cephalophus > Cephalophus harveyi. The sequence goes on from SJYT01078462.1 coordinate 428,977, forward strand.
GCCACCAGGAAGTCCTTGAAGGACATTTGGATTATTTCCAAGTTTGCCTATCACAAATAAAACTGCTGTGTCATTCTGAATTTTCAGGTGGACCAGAGAGGCACTGAATAACTAATAAAGGACTCATGATGTTAAAGAATAAGAGTCAAAGACAGAGGTAGGAATAATAATGCATAATAAGAAAGGCACAATTATAAATATTAGCACTTTCCTTTCAGGGCTACTGGGGCAGTAAATTAGCTAAAACATGTAGAGTGTATAACAGGGCTTGACATACAGTAAGCATGATGTTAACATAACCAGCTCTCAGGATGGCTGTAAGTTACAAGGATTCTAAGAAGAAATTTAAACTAAAACATGGCACAATGGCAATTTAGAACACTGTTGGCAACTCATGTAGGTGTGCCCAGTGTAATTATAAGCCTTCCACTCATTCTCTCTTGTGGTCCTGGTGACCATCTGAGGAAGTTGGCATAAATAGCCCCATTCTACAGTCTAAGAGACTGGGGATCCTGGAGATGATATGATCTTTCTAAAGTCACTCAGGCAGTTAACTGCTTAGGCCAGATTTCAATCCTACTTTATAAGAATCTGAAGACTAGCTCTATCTAGAAGCTGAAGCTCCAATACTTTGGCCACCTGATGTCAAGATCTGACTCACTGGAAAAGACCCCAATGTTGGAAAAGATTGAGGGCAGGATGAAAAGGGGGCAACAGAGGATAAGATGGTTGGATGGCATCATCAACTCATTGGACACGAGTTTGAGCAAACTCCGGGAGGTAGGGAAGGACAGGAAAGCCTGGCATGCTGCAGTTCATGGAGTCTCAAAGAGTCAGACATGACTGAGTGACTGAATAAAACAATCTAGAAGCTAACCCTGCCAGCCACGAGGAGTTGAGACCTATACATGAGTATGAGTTGGCACTTCCTTTATTTGGAATGTGAGGGACTTGGTAATTTCTTTTAAGCCTTTCTTCTCAAGGACATCCAGGATGAAAAATAAGAGTTGGAGTAGAAACATTCTGGGACCAGTATATCTGCTAACCTCAACACCTGGCAGAGAGAACAGGAGAGAGACAGACCTGCTCAGCCAGGTCAGGACCAAGGATGAGGATTTTGCTGGAATTATACCTTAGATGGAATTCTCTTGTCTAGCACTGTCATATCCAAAACAAAGCTGCACCCACCCCCGCACCCCCCCACACCAGGATATGTGCGTGCTTGCTAAGTTGTTTCAGTCATGTCTAACTCTACAACCCCATGGACTGTAGCCCTCCAGGGTCCTTCTGTCCATGGGATTTTCCAGGCAAGAATTCTGGAGTAGGTTGCCATGCCCTTCTCCAGGGGATCTTCTAGACCCAGAAGTCTAACCCCCATCTCTCCTGCACTGACAGGCAGGTTCTTTACCTCTAGTGCCACCTGGGAAGCCCCAGGATATGTGTTTTTAAACACTTATTCCTTATTTTACTTGCTTTCATTTTAGATTAAAGGGTCTTTATTCTTTGGAAACAGTGTCAGAATTTATTTTGGGGAGCTCCAAAATAACTACAGATGGTGATTGCAGCCATGAAATTAAAAGATGCTGACTCCTTGGAAGAAAAGTTATGACCAACCTAGATAGCATATTCAAAAGCAGAGACATTACTTTGCCGACTAAGGCCTGTCTAGTCAAGGCTATGGTTTTTCCTGTGGTCATGTATGGATGTGAGAGTTGGACTGTGAAGAAGGCTGAGAGCCAAAGAATTGATGCTTTTGAAGTGTGGTGTTGGAGAAGACTCTTGAGAGTCCCTTGGACAAGGAGATCCAACCAGTCCATTCTGAAGGAGATCAGCCCTGGGATTTCCTTGGAAGGAATGATGCTGAAGCTGAAACTCCAGTACTTTGGCCACCTCATGCGAAGAGTTGACTCATTGGAAAAGACTCTGATGCTGGGAAGGATTGGAGGCAGGAGGAGAAGGGGACGACCAAGGATGAGATGGCTGGATGGCATCACTGACTCAATGGACGTGAATCTGAGTGAACTCCGGGAGTTGGTGATGGACAGGGAGGCCTGGCGTGCTGCGATTCATGGGGTCGCAAAGATTCGGATATGACTGAGCAATTGAATTGAACTAAACTGAACTGATTCTTTATTATTTATCCCTTTTACAATAAATTTGATTTTTTTTTTACTTTTAATGTTTTTAGCTTTTATGTTTTTGCTTGATTTTTAAAATCTTGATTCAATATAAAATGTACAGTTGTCTAACAACATTGTAAAGCCACTATACCTCCAATAAAATTTAAAAAATAAAAAATAAAGATCATGTTATGTTGCAGAGACAAAACTATTACTTATTCTTGAAAGCTCAAAGTCTTTCCTCAGAGAATGCCTCCCCCCCACCCACATTCTTCTTAGTCAGGACTCATCAACTTGGCTATGTGGACTTCTTTTTTTCAAGGAGGAATTAAAAATACTTTATCTGTGAATTCAGAATCACACGCAAGTTATCTTTACAGTTCAATTTATTATATAGAAATCACTTGGGTTTTATATTTTCAGTTAAATTCTTAACTGAGATTACAATACCTTTTAAAAAAAGATTGCTACATTAATTCAGTACTTTTTCTAGCATACCAAACTGAAATGAAAGTGAAAGTGTTAGTCACTAAGTCGTGTCAGACTCTTTGCGACCCCATGGTCTATAGGCTGTCAAGCTCCTCTGTCCACGGGATTGCTCAGGCAAGAATACTGGAGTGGGTTGCACTCCCTTCTCCAGGGGATCTTCCTGACCCAGGGATCGAACCTGAGTCTCCTGCATTGCAGGCGGATTCTTTACTATTGAGCCACCAGGAATACATATAAAAGTTCAAACTTCAGATTTATGGCACATGGTCTTCAAATCAACACAGACATTCCTTAAAGTTACCATATCATTCACATGTCATATTTGCAATTCTGAGCTGTTATCCACAGATTAACTCTCCTTTAAGTACAGCAAAATTGACATGCCATGAAGCTCAAAGTTGTATAATCAAGCCAAGGACTCAAAGTTGTGCCATCTCTTAAAAGATTTGGCATTTCTGGACCAAAATACACAACATGCAAAGAAGGTTAGGAACAATTCCTCCTCCTTATTCCAGTTTATAAAAAAGAGAGATAAAGAGAAGTAGATAGAAAAAAATGCAGATGCTAAAAGACACACATGGTTTTAGGAAGCATTGACAATTCTGATACGAGAGAAGGAAGGAGAGAAAGAAGAACTATCAAAAACAGAAACAACAATTTAAATAGTATTTAGGGCCATGTTAGTCGTTATCCAGACCTCAAACACTGAGGCACAAACAATTGATATGTACAATGTTATTACAGTTTTTAAAAGGAGGCCAAACGACTCCCACTCTACTCAAGAAAACAGAGAAGCCCGTAATACATTTTTAAACTGCTTCCATCAATGACCACTCATGTTAAGGCATAAAGGAGTCAGCTTCAGTTACCTGGAAAACTCACTTCTGTGGAAGTGCTCATTCTCTTGCTCCCTGAGGTATTACTGTATATGAGTTGATGTAGCAGCAACTCACTCACAGGTGAATAGCTGTCTTCTTAAAACCTCCATGGAGAGGACACAGAAAAGACGACTTTATTATCCGTTCCAAACATTTGGCCTTTCCAAACATGCACTGGAAATGGGACTAGGTATGGAGACACTGCAGCGGGTTACATGGCACCCTGAAAGAAGACCCTCCTTCCAACCCCACTGCCTGGGGTTGGAACCCACCTGTCCCACCATGTATCCCAAACACACTGGCCCCTTGCCTGTCCACTTTGATGGCCTGTTCTGGGACCTGCCCATTTTTTCCTGGCCTGGGATTCCAGCATGATCCTAGTTTCTAAACTGCAGGTCACTCAGAACATATTTCCATGTGTGTGAAGTCTATTAAAGAAGTGCCACATTCTCTAGTAAATCCAATAAATGCCTAAAATAAATCCAATAAGTACCTGAAATAAAAATCTAAGATACGAAAACCTAAAATTAGGAAATAAAAACCTAAAAAATACCTAAAAAATCAAGTTAGTTTAAAGGGACTCCAAGGAAAGTGGCAATGATGGGAACATTGACACCATGGGAACTGGCAAATGCCACCAGGCCTCCCTGGCCTGCCCACCCTCAGCCCCAGTCAATTTTTAACATTTACCAGCAGTATGACCTAAAACTCTGCCTTTTTCAGCTATCATTTCAGGCACAGATCATATTCCTGTGTTTTGAGCTGAAATTTTCGTTCATTGTGTCTATGTAATTTTTTTTTTAAGATTTTTTTTTTTTTTTTTGATATGGAACGTTTTTTAAAGTCATTATTGGATTTTTACAATATTGCTTCTGTTTTACGTTTTGGTTTTTTGGCCATGAGGTATGCGGGATCTTAGCTCTCTGACCAGGGATGGAACCCATGTCCTCTGCCGTGGAAGCGAAGCCTTAACCACTGGACTTCCAGGAAGTCCCTACACACTTTTTATGTTTCAAAGATTGCTCATAGTTTCATATCCACAAATGTTTCCCATTCTCTAGCATGGTCATGAATTTATTCACCTTTACCTTTTCTTCTATATTTTCTTGAGATTGGCATGTGCTTAGTCTGTCATCTTAAACCATAACCACAATTCTCAATCTTTAATAATCTGGTCATTAAAATATTCTTTTTCTAAATGGAACTTGGGTATTCATTCTTGTACATAGTACCCAAATTTAAACAATCGTTTTCAAACATTGCATAAATATTTCGGAACATAGCTGTCCAGTAATCTATGTTCTCTGGTGTGATTTTGTGGGGATTTCAAAGGAAATGCCATTACAACTTCTATTTCTTACTCTGGCTGGATGAACTAAACAATCAGTTGTTCTAAAAACGCTATTTGATGTTCAAGTTGTATTGACTGCTCTGCTAAACCTTTACAAACAACTTCCCAAAGTTGCCTTAACTCCAAGTGAGAAGGAGTGTCCTTCTAAAAGCAAATATTGGTGGTCACCTGCAGGTGCAAATTTGAAATGGGCAAATCTCCCAGGTTCCAGTGCTTTTCAAACTCAGGAAACAATGCTTTGAGTTTATATGTTGAAATGTCACTGGCAGAGGGGAGAGAATGGAAGAAAAAAGAGACAGCAAAGTGAAGGCCAGAACAAGGGAAAGACAAAAGGGAATCTGAAAGTTGAACATGGGCTGCGAGACTTAAAGGCAAGAGAAAAAATGTAAATTTAATATTCTTTTGTTTTTGAGGCTGAATTCCAAATACTGTGTTATATAAAAGATTAAGAATGTGGATGAATCTTCCGTATTTTAAGCGGGAAACAAACTTTACCACAAAGCCATTATAAAGAATTGCTTTCAAACATTTCCATAAAATCAAAGTGCCTTTCAAGAGAGTCCTAGGCTGATAGAACTGTGTGTTTAGGACCAAATAAATGCATTCTGGGATTTCAAGCATTTATAAAGACATGTGATTTTATCAAATATGTAGAAGCTGGTCTGATGGTTAGACGTACTTCTGTATATAACACAAATCAAAAATCTCCCTGACTTACAGCAAAATTTCCACAGGGCCTGTATCTTTGGGAACACAAGCTACCACTGTATTTATATTAAAGTTGAGCTTCCTGATACCCCTTACAATTCTTTTAATATTCTTGTTAATATTACTTTACAATATTGACATTTTGGATTTCAATATCTGAGGTCTTTACGCAAAGGGTGTCTAGGGATTTATTATCATTATCTTTCCGTATACCAAGGCAGGTGCTGAAATATGTGTTCTCAATGCACATGGAGAACATTAAATGGTGAAATTTTGAACAACGGTCCTGGTAAAAAATCCAGCATTCATTTGTAAGTGCTTCTCACATAGTTAATGTTCCAAACTGGGGGGCACTTTTGGGTCATTATTTCCTATATCTGTATGTGTTTAGTTTTTAAGTTTTATTGGGATTTAATTCACATACAACGAAATGCACTTATTTTTAGCATAGCACAGACTGGTTCCAAATAGGAAAAGGAGTCCGTCAAGGCTGCATATTGTCACCCTGCTTATTTAACTTATATGCACAGTACATCATGAGAAACGCTGGGCTGGAAGAAACACAAGCTGGAATCAAGATTGCCGGGAGAAATATCAATCACCTCAGATATGCAGATGACACCACCCTTATGGCAGAAAGTGAAGAGGAGCTAAAAAGCCTCTTGATGAAAGTGAAAGAGGAGAGCGAAAAAGTTGGCTTAAAGCTCAACATTCAGAAAACGAAGATGATTGATTAGTTTTTGCTAACTTAAGCAGCAATATAACAACCACCCTGCTCAAGATTTTCATCACCCCCCAAAATGCCCCTTGTACCCCTTTGTAGATAATTATTAAAAATCCCTACCCTACATAATCATTGACTTGATTTCAGTCACTCTAGATTAATTTTTGCCTGTTGTAGAATTTCATATGGATGACATCAGTGTCTAATTTTTTACTTTTTTTCTTTAGCATAATGCTTTTGAGACTCATCCATTTTCTTACATGTATCAATGATTTGTTCCTTTTAATTGCTGAGAAGCCATCTGCTGCTTAAATTTACTACGATTTAGCTATTTTACCTGTTGAGGGTTCTGGCTTACTTCTAGTTTGAGGCTATTACAAATAAAGCTGCTATGAACATTTGTGTACAGTGCATATCTGTGGACATAGGTTTTCATTTATCTCTGGTGAATTCCTAGAAGTGGAATTGCTGGGTCATATGCTAAGTGCATGTTAAACTTTATAGCAAGGTGCAAACAGTTTTCCATAGCGTTGATACTATGGAGAATGCAGCTCTTTAGTCTTTCCTGTTTGCCCATTTCTGTTTCCTGTGACCTTAAAAGACCCTAATTATATTAGTGAGATCATCAGGCAGTTTAACCTAACTCGGGACCTGTGCTCTCCTGAATGTAAACCATGCCTCCTCTAACCTGCTGACTCTTTTCTTAGATAAAAAGAAGACCAACTCTCTGCCTCTAAGATCCCTCCCTTCCACCATCAAGCAATCCTGCAAGCAGATCATGCAGGGGCAAGATAACTGAAGAGAGAGTCAGCCAGTCCATACTCAGTGGAGATGTAGAACCCAGACTCCCACCTTGAAGACTCACTGATTCTTCCCCCTTCTTCCCCTTAAAAACTCTCCTAGCCCACAGAACCCTCAGAGTTGGTCTCTGGACACAAGCCCACCATTTCCCCAGATGGCTGGCTTTTCTGATTAAAGCATCTTTCCTTTCTACTGATGCTTGTCCATCAAATTACTGGCTTTTGGAGGTGAGCAGCCAAGCCTGAGTTAGGTAACAATACCATTTCACAGTCCCAGAGTCAATGTATGAGAGTTCAGTTGCTCCACACCCCACCAACACTTGATATGGTCTGTCTTTTCAATTTTTGTCATTCTAATATTTGTGTAGTGGAGTTCCATTATGGTTTAATTTTCATTTCTAAGATATGTTTAGCATATTTTCATGGGCTTATTCCATTCATGTATCTTCTTTTGTGAATTGTCTTTTTCAATGTTTTGTTCACTTCAAGGTAGGTTGTTAGCATTATAAGAATTATTCACATAGTGTAGATATAAAATCTTTGTCAGTTATGTGTATGGCAAAGGTTTTCACCTAGTCTTTGACTTGTCTTTTTGTCTACTCATTGGTAGTTTTAATTTTGATGAGCCAATTATGAGCTGAATTTCATCCCCACCCCCACCAAAATAAAGAAATAAATAATACCTAGTCCCAATGCTTCAGAAAGTGACCTTATTTGGACATAGGGAATTTACAGAGGTAATTAAGATAATTTATTGTTCAGTAAAGAGTCGGACACGACTGAGCGACTGAACTGAACTGATTGTTCAGTCACTCAATCATGCCCAACTCTTTGCAACCCCACAGACTTTTCTTTCTGTGGGATTCTCCAAGCAAGAATACTGGAGTGGGTTGCCATTCCCTCCTCCAGGGGATCTTCCCAACCCAAGGATCAAACCCACGTCTCCTGCACTGCAGATGGATTATTTACTCCTGATCCACCAGGAAAGCCCAATTAAGATCATGTGAGGTCATAAAAGAACATCCCCAATCCCGTACGTTTGATGTTCCCATAACAGGGGAAAATCTGACCTGGGGAGGTGCGTACAGGAAGACAACCATGTGGCGATGGCAGCAGGGAGGGGCTGAGGCACCTGCAAGCCGGGAGACACCAAAGATGCCGGAAGAGGACGAGAAGCTTGAGGAGACGCATAGACAGACCTCCCCTCCCAGGTCGCAAAAGGGACAACCGTGCCTACACCCTGATCACAGGCATCCCGCCTCCAGAACTACAAGCAAACACATTTCTGTTGTTTAAGCCATGAGGTCTGCAGTACTTCGTTACGGCAACCACAGAAAAATAATACAAAACACATTTATCATTTTTCTCTTACGCTTAGAGCTTTTAGTGACCTAGCAAGTCCTTGTCTAGTTCAACATTCCTAAGATTTATTCTTAGGCTTTCCTCTAGATTTATATTATTTTTATATCACACACAGGCACACTCCACACATTTTCCTTTTCACTGGGTTTCACTCCTAGATTTTCTAAGGCCTGAGAGAGCACTTGTTTCTTATATAATTTATAGAATTTATCATAGTTTCTGTTAACAGGGTAAATATACCAAGTGGCTCTTTGCCCATCTCTTCAAATGCAACTCGGAGTAACTTTTATTTTCAAGAGGATAAGATCCGCCGTTCTTCAGGGTCCCTCCCTATTAGGTTGGAGATGACCACAGCTAAAGTCTTAACACCAATCACCGAGTTCCCAGCACAGCAGACGCGAGAGCACTTAACCCTCTCTATCACCTTTCTACCACTCTGGGTAAATGTTCTGAAAACACTGAGAAGGAGATCCTTTCTCTCCTAGATGTACAAAAACACCAATATTTTCAGGGCACTTTCTAGCACTCTACTTCAAGAAAGGACAGACCACCCTTTGGCGAGTGCATCTCCACCTTGAGATATTAGTGTCTTTGTTGTAAGTTACTCTTATGGTACCTCTGCCCTTCATAGTTGGGAAAACAAAAAGCTTCTAAGGAAGGTCGTGAAAGGGCCTGGGGAAATGATTCAGTAAATGTTCTCTATAAATCCTTCAGAATTCCAGTGACAGATGCATGTGGTCTCTTTGCTCTTCCATCACTGCGCTACAAATACAGCATTGTTTTCTGACTCCTCAAGTTCTGTTGTGCTTTAGAAACAAGGCTTCATTGTACCAACTCTGAAAACTTCCTCCAGGGAAATGCCTTACCCTTGACTGACAGGTGTCTCCACGTCACCGTGGGCTCCGGTCTGCCGATAGCGAGACACAGCAGGGTCACGCTGCTCCCCTCGTTCACGGTGACATCTGAGGAGATGTTCATGATCTGGGGAGGGACTGGAAAGAGACAGAGGAGAAAAGACATGTATGAGAAGGATTCTTTGCAGAAAAGGAGGCATCAGCCTCACATGTATTCAGATAGCATGTTTTGATGATGGATATTATTCTCCATCATAATTTCAGTTTACTTCAGTTTATTATGCTCGATTCAGCAAGGAATGTGACTTAACACACGTACAGGGCATGCCTGGAAGCAGTTCTGTGTAAGGTCTGGTCATAGCAGGAGGCAGGTGTGTGTGTGAGGGTGGCGTTCTGAGGAAGCAGTGACTGAAGAGACAGGCATTACTGACGGTGGATGGAAAGGTAGAAGCAAAGGGAAAATACAAAGTGCTTTGAAGCGTTCCTGTCTACCTGCGTGCCCCAGTCTCATCACACTTCCTTCTCTGATCGCCCCTTCGCTTTTCCTCTTCTCTTCCTATCTGAAAACACACAGCTCATCTTTCAAGGGGCATCAAAGGCCACTTCCCCTTGGCAGTTTTCCCTCGCCTCTTTCCAAATCCTGAAAAGAGAATCCCCCACCTCCCCTAGCAAAGGAGCTGGGTGTGTTCTCCTTACAGCTGATTATTTTACACCTGTCTCACTCTCTTGTATCCTCAGTTTATTTTTTTAAACATATGTAAACACATTTTTAATGGGCATGTAATTGCTTTACAATGCTGTGTTAGGTTCCGCTCTACAACAATGTGGATCGGCTCTGTGTCTATTTCCCCTCCCTCTTGAGTCTCCCTTCCACCCCTCCTCCACCCCACCCCCTAGGTCATCACAGAGCACTGAGCTGAACTCCCCGTGCAGCAGCTCCCCACTAGCTCTCTGCTTTACACACGGTAGTGTATTTATGTCAATCTTCATCTTCCAATTCATCCAACTCTTTCCTTCTTCACCCCCACCCTACCCATGTCTATGCCTGTCTCTACCTAGAGAGTGAGGTGCTGAAAGATAAGGGTGGAATGACATCCACCTCTATTCCGCAGTGTCCGGCACAAGGCTGATGTGGGTACCTGCTTAATTCCTCTTTGAAAGAAAGTTCCAAAAACCTATTGAACAAATCTGAAAACTAAGAGGGGTGGGGCAAAGCTTCTAATGGAGGATTTCTGATACTGAAAGTTTTCTTCTCAATTTCTTTCAGATTCTCAAAATAAAAGAAAGGTCGGCAGAGAAAGGAGCTCCAAGCTTATATCTATGCTGATTTATTCCAACTGCCAGTTTAATTATGAATTATGAATTAGCAAACAGGTAGAGTCCTAGGAGATTCCAAACCACCTGGGTCAGTGGTGGAAGAGAGTTATAGCTGATGCTTGATCCAGAAAACCCTGCAGCCTAGAGTTTTATGCTGCTGAGACCATAGAGGTAAGTCTTTTTCAAGGAGAAGCCATAAGTAACATGGAGAACATTTGCCATCATAAGGGAATCCACGTTACCAAATAAATAAAATGTACCTGGCTTATAAATCTGCCACATTTTAGATTATTTCTGCATTAGGAATTGGTCTGAAATTTCATTGCACATATTTTACCAAAACACACACTGGGAAAGAATAGTGTGCTTTCTAACTACATTGCACTCTCTTGAGAAAACCCTACTACTTGTTTTTTCAGTATTTTCCAGCTTGTTAAAAAATCATTCCTGGCTTAGAAATGTCAATACTTTTTTCTCATTTTTATAAAGCAACAACTTCAGTGTACCTTCCAGAATATTCTCAGAATAACATCTGCTTATTTGGATGGGTTAGGCTGTCTGAAGCGCTCTTTTTCGAGACCCAAGCGTCTCACTTATTGTAAGGTGGACACAGCTGAGGCGGGAGGGTAGGGGCATAGCTGATCAACGGAGGATGATTTAGGACATTGAAGCTGTGATGTCCAAGGATGGTTCACTCAGTACAGCCCCCAATTCAGAGCTTCTATTTCCATATGTGTTTGTCTGATAATTTAAAAGGTGCTAGGTTAGGAGATATTGGCAAAATTCTACAGATATTTGGCAGATATCCTCTTTTCCCAAGTGCGTAGACAGTGCCCCCCTACCCCACTAGGAGGGAGCCTCCTGGAGTGGGATCCTGGAGGTTGACCCCAATGTTTCACCAAGCCCCAGGCACTGCCCCCTACACCCTCTGCAGGCCCACATTGTCCTCTGTCACTTTCCACAAAGGAGGAAAGATAAGGACAGGGTGAAGGGTGAGGGTTGTCAGCAAGATAGGAAACACAGTAAAGTGGGAGAAAGGAAATTTTTTCTGTTTTCAATCATGGCATCATTATAAATACAAAAGATGCAAAAATAGGTATTAGGGGTTCCCAGATGGCTCAGTGGTAAAGAATCCACCTGTACTGCAGGAGATGTGGATTTGATCCCTGGGTTGGGAAGATTCCCTAGAGAAGGAAACAGCAACCCACTCCAGTATTCTTGCCTTGAAAATCCAATGGACAGAGGAGACTGGTGGGCTGCAGTCTATGAGGTCGCAAAGAGTCAGACACGGCTGAGCAACTAAACCACTGCAATCCGAGGTCTTGCTTATTAACATATGATTTGTTTCAAATAGCTCACATATGCATTATCTCATGACTTTTTCACTAATTATGAGATAAATAGAACAAATACTCTCACTATTAAAAATGAAGAAATTGAGGCATGGGGAGGGGTAAGTAAATTGCCAAAAGTGATGTGGTCAATAAATGACAGAATTCCTTCCATTATATTGTGTCGCCTCTTCGTTTAACCTCCTATCAGTGCCCCAAACACAATATTTATATTTGCATTCTCTGTTTCCTCTGCTTGGAAGGTCCTCCCACCGCCGCTTCCCTCATGGCGATGCCGGCCGTGAATGAAACCACCTCCTGGTTGGTCAGCTTCTCCAGGGAAGCCCCTGCTACGGAGTGCGGGGCGGCTCAGGCATCCTGGTCTTACCGGCACCAAGCTGGCAAAGGGAGGCGCTCAACGCTTCTCATTTTCTTTTCAATCTGAATTGAATTTGGCAACACTATTATGGCCCTCCATCATAACTTTTATATATATATATATATATGTATAGGAACATTTGAAAATGACTTTAAGTGTTTCCAGCTATATTGACAAGAGAGCTTTGTTCAATTTTCAAACACGTATCTGTGGCATATGAGTCTCTCTCTCTATCATCTATCTATCCATTGTTGGAGATTATGAATACACAGATAAACACAAAAATGTATAACAATCTCACTAGAAATGCTGAAATGACCCAAAGAAAATGGCAGGACCCACATGAGTCTAATTAAAGGATGACAAATAGCTCAGTGTGTTTCCGGTCACATCTGCAGACACTGGGGACCCTCCCTGCAGGTCTTGGGTGCACCTGGGTATCTTCTCATTGGTGGTGTTGAATCACAGTGTGTCCTCACATGACTGGGCAGATGCATCACTGCACAATGACAAGGACTTCAGATTGTGGTCATTTTAGATGGATGGGTGGGTGAGTGGGTTGATAGTAGACACACTGATACAGACATATAGATACCTATACAGATACAGATGTAGATATAGATAAAATATTGTCCCTCTCTGTTATATGCATATGTATACACACACACACACACACACACAGACACACACACACACATACACCTACAGAGAAACAGACAAACACAGTTTTATCAGACTGCAATTGGTATCTTGAGGAAGGAAGCTATCTTGGGCTCTGGGTTACCAAGTGGTATTTACATGTTCTCTCTGTACTGTCTGCATGGCTGACCGCTCTTAAAGATACCCATGTGTCTTACCCACGGCTCTTCCTCTCCAGTCTTGCTGCCACTGGCCGAGTTGAGAAGCTCATCACCTCTTCCTCAGAATATTACAATTTCCTCATTTCTCTACCCACCACTGTTTCATAGCCCAGATTGCATACAGCCACCACCATTCCCTCTTAAATATTGCTTTGGCCTAACCCCCAATCTTTGTCTTGAGCTGAGACTATGGAGTCCAAACTTTTGCACAGGATCTAGCAAATCATTCCCAGCCTGAACGCTGCCTTGGTGCCAGCCCCCTCACCCTGCCCTGACAAGGAGCCCCATGTCCTCTCTGGGGCTACACCTTTCTCCCCTCCTGGTGCTTTTACATACCATGCTCCTTCTGCGAGAAGACACCCCCACTTCTGTGCCCTAGGAGCTGCTCACCTTCTACACTCAACTTGAATATGAGCTTCTTTATGATGCTTTCACTGCTGCTTCTGCCCTCAAGGCATTTCTGTTTATATCTTTATCATATCATTTATCTTTACCACTAAGCTCTGTCCATGGACAGCATCTGTGATATTCATCCTTGTGTTCCTATAGTATAACAACAAGCCTGACATGAAGTAGCATCCTTCCCCCAAATGTAGTGCATAAATGTGTAGATTTTTAAAGTGTGTATCTTGAACCTGCCAAGTATTCTCCACCGTAGACATTTGACATCTGCCCTTTCTCCTCCCTGAAATACTCTCTACCTTATTCTTTTTTTTTTTTCCAGTTATAATGTGTGTTATTAACATAGATCACAGTTTCCTTTGTGAACCATTAACCTATGCATCCATGGCATCATTTTCAAAAGCTGTCCAGTCCAAACTCAAAATATTTACCCACCCTCTATTGCTGCCTTTTGGTTTATTTTCAACCCAATCTGTGATGCAAACAATTTCAAGCTCTGAGATCAAAAAGTTTTTCTAAAGGAGAACTGTTTCTTTGTGCAAAGGTAATTGGGGACTGAACTCTGGATATACCGGCCCCACCCTACACAAAGGTGATATGACCAGCCCCACCCTGCACAAAGGCTGAAACAGCGTGTGAGAGGCTGTGCACCACAGCTTAGGTTCTGGAGTTGGCAAACTTGTGTAACCTTGGCTTTAACCCCTCTGAGCCCTGGTTCTCCATCTGTAGAATGAAGATGATAGAATTGATCTCTCTTAGCTGGTATAAGAACTGAGTGTAAATGTGTATAGCATGCTAGTACAGTGCTTGGAAATAAGTAAGTGCTTAATAAATGTTAGCTGCCTTTGTTCATATTTATATATGGTTGTTAATATTATACATGCCATTTAGAATCTCATAAATAGCTTGGTGGTGGTGGTGGTTTAGTCACTAAGTCATATCTGATTCTTTGCATCCCCTTGGACTGTAGCCCGCCAGGCTCCTCTGTTCATGGGATTTCCCAGGCAAGAATACTGGAGAGGGTTGCCATTCCCTTCTCCAGATAAATGACTTAATCTGTGCCTAACTGCTCATTCTCTCAATCTTGATTCCTTCCATTTTAAGTCAAGACATATAAATGAAGTTTGCCTTGGATAGCAGGGACAATTTCATGATATATGCTTGCAGAATAAAAGGGAAATACTTGATAAATAATTATTCATCTCTGCCTCTTCATCTGAGCTACTGAACCTAAGTGAATGTGTAGGGGAAATTGCACGTTTCTATAAAGAAATGGCCTGGCTCTTCCATATCTATTTTCTTTCAGGGGGCATCTGCTTCTGTTTCTAGAAGGAGCTTCAGCACTGCGGCTCCCTGTTTCCAGGGCAGTAATTCCAGCTGTTAAAACTCTTCCCTGTTTTAAGTGTTTTAAGACTGAATGGCACAGTCAAAACAATGAAAAAAGAGAATCTTATAATTTGCAGTCATAGAGGCTAAAGTCTAAATCCCACTTTTTTATTGGCTACACAGGGTCTTAGTTGCAGCTTGTGGGATCTAGTTCTCTGACCAGGGATCAAATCCAAGCTCCCACCATTGGGAAGACGGACTCTTAACCACTGGACTACCAGGGAAGTCCCTGAATACCACTTCTTTCCAACTACTTTTTGTGTGATTAAGCCCTTGAAGTATAAGCTTCCTCAACCATAAAATGGGGATAAAAATATTTGCCACACAGGAATGTGGAGAAAAGATTAGAGATAATGATTGTAAAGAGACTTAAATACTTATTATTTTTGTTTTTACATTATTATTATATTTTCATCACCCCCAGAGAATAACAAAATATTAAGAGACCAGGGAAAACGAATATAAATATGAACTGCATTCTAGTACATTTTTAAACCTCAGGGCTAGTTTATAAAAATAATAGACTTTAAAAGTCTCATTGTTTTATTCTTCAAGGATTACCTTCTATTTTGTGTTTTAACAAGGAAGATAATTTCATAAACTAGAGTTAAGACTAATTTGGGAATTACAGCAAGCATGCTAAGCTTGGTCATGCCGTATTTTCTATACTAAATAGTATGATATGGTGCAAAGAGCATTATACCAACTGTCAGGAGATGTGGACTCTAATGTTGCCTTCTCCATAGCTGTGTGATTTTCTGTAAATCAGTTAATAGTTCTGGCTTAAGATGTGTGTGTGTGTGTGTGTGTGTGTGTGTGTGTGTGTGTGAGATGTCTGTTTCTGTGTGCGGATGTGTGTGTATGTATGTGGTGGCGGTCTCTTATTTATTTGGTTAGTTTTGAGTGAAGAAGTTAGATTATGAATTCTTAGGTATATTCTAGTCTAAATTATGAGTTGATTATCTTCTAATAACAGTGCAAGTTCAAGGTGGCTACTCTGGGGTACAAAGTGACACTACCACCAGGAGCTGTAACAAAATAGCTAGTGTTTATTTATTTGAGCCTGGTATTAAGTGCTCTTATACATCATTTCCTTCAGTCCTCAACTTATCCTTAGTAAAGTCTTCCTATTAAAAAACCAGCATAAGGGTAGATATCTACATCAGTGGAAAAGAATTACTTGTCCAGAAATATACCCATACATGTATGGTCAATTGATTTTCAATAAGATGTCAACACTATTCAATGAAGGAAGAATAGGCTTTTCAACAAATCGTGTTGGAGCAACTGGACAGCCAACAGGAAAAACAATGAAGTTGGACTCCGATGTCACATCATATACAAAATTAACTCAAGATGCATCACATACCGATATTTAAGAACTAATTCCTAGAAGAAAGCAAAGGTGCGAATCTTTGTGATCTTGGATCAGGTATGATTTCTTAGTTATGACACCAAAGGCACAAGCAACAGAAGAAAAGAAATAGGTAAACTGTACATTATTGAAATTTTAAAAACTTTTAATTGTATTCAATTTGAAGCAAAGTTTGTGCTACAAAGGATACTAGGAAGAAAGTGAAAAAACTCCCACAGAATGGGAGAAAATTTTTACAAATAATATATCTGATAAGGAACTAGTATCTAAAATACATAAAAGCACATGCAACACAACAAAAAATACAAACAACCCAATTAAAATGTAGACAAAGGGCTTTGAATAGACTTTATTCAGTGAAGATACACAAATAGCCAGTATACACATGAAAAGATGTTTAGCATCATTATTCATTAAGAAAATGCAAATCAAAACCACAATGAGTTTCCGCTTCACATCCACTAAAATGGCTATAATCAAAAAGACAGATAATAACAAGAGTTGGTGAGGATGTAGAGAAATTGGAACCCTCCCGCATGGCTAGTGGAATTGTAAAATGGTGCAGCCGCCTGACAGTCTGGCAGTTCCTCAGAAGATTAAAGATAGAGGTAGCATGTGATTTACCAATTCAACTCCTAGGTATATACTCAGGACGAATGAAAACACATCCACACAACATCTTTTGCACCAATGCTCACAATAGCATTATTCATGGTAGACAAAAATTGGACACAACGCAGACTTTCATCCACAGCTGAATGGATCAACAAAATATAGCACATCCATACAGTAGAATACGATGCATCCATGAAGAGAAGCAAAGTTCTGATGCTTTAACATGTGTAAGCCTTGGAAACACTGTTATGTGGAAGAAGCCAAACACAAAAGGCAATGTGTAAGTTCCCAAATGGGCCAATCCATAGAGACAGAAACTACATTAGTTTCCAGGGGCTGGGGAGAGGGCAAACAGGGAGAGGCCACTCATGGGCCTGGGTTTCTTGCAGGGGTGATGCTCTAGAATTGGACAGTAGTGATTGGTCTGCAATCTTGTGCATATACTAAAAGTGACCGGATTCTATTCTTTAAAAGGGTGCATTTTCCAGTGAAGAATTACATCCTTATAAAGACCCTGTTTAAAACAAACAAACAAACAAGTCCTGTCAGCTCTTGAGAGGTAGGATCAGACATTCTTGCACCTCATAAGGAGAGAGGGCAACCTCCCACGTAGGATTCTCAGGAAGTGCGTTCTTTCTTTCTGATAGTTCCATGCATGTGCTTCACTCTCCAGCATTGTTGCTTGTCCACTCTCTTCCTTCCCTTTTCAAGACAGCTAGCCATGTGTGCCCCAGCCAAGTCAGCCTCTCTGCAATGCTCAAGGTACCTCGCGCTCACTCATCGTCCCACTCTGTTACCTGTGCTGCGTTGTCTGCCCCTTCTCACTCATCTGTCCATTCAAGCCCTACTCACACCTGCACACTGATACCGAGATACAGCACCCTCCTCCATCACCACACCGCATCCTGAGGGTGAGTGGTGGGAGGTGTTTATGACTCCCTGTGCATAATGATGTAATATATTCATTCTAAAATTTACACGAGTGTGTAACATGTCCTACGATTACCCTAGCGATAGAAGAGAGGACAAGTCCCACTCTCATGTCACCTGTAGAGCTTGGTGTCTACAGGAGAACACTAGCACTGACACATGATCATGGGGGTTAACATGTGATGGTGCTGAGGGTGTGCAAGACACCAGGAGGGCCCGCAATGGGAGTTCATCCTGGCCAGTGGGTCTACGTGAGGGATTTGTTCTGAGCAGACCTGGGCAGAAGGATCAGCATATGTATGGGTTACATAGAGACAGGAAGCAGGGTGAGCTTGGGGGGCTGTGGATAAAGTGAAAAGAAGAAAGCCACAGAAGGTGAGGCTGGACAGGCAGAGGCCAAACTCATGGGTTTGTGGAGGAAATGCTAAGATTTTTATCCTTTTACAAGAGAAATAGGGGGCTTTAAAATGTGGGATGATGATGGTGGTGGGGATGATGCTGGTGGTGGTGGTGATGATAGCGATGGAGGTGGTGATGACGGTGGTGGTGGTGGTGGTGATGATGGTGGTGGTGTTGGTGTTGATGATGATAATGATAGTGATGATGGTGGTGATGATAATGATGGAGGTGGTGATCATGGTGAAGGTGGTGGTGATGATGATGGTGATGATGTTGGTGGTGATGATGATGGTGGTGCTGATGACGGTGGTGATGGTGATGGGGTGATGGGATGATGATGATGGTGATGATGATGATAAGATGATAACAATGGAGGTGGTGATCATGGCGATGGAGGTGGTGATGATGGTGTAGCTGATGATGGTGGTAATGGTGATGGTGGTGGTGGTGATGGTGGTGATGATGGTGGTGGTGGTGGTGATGGTGGTGATGGTGATGGTGTGATGATAATGGTGATGGTGGTGGTGGTGGTGGTGGTGATGATAACAATGGAGGTGGTGATCATGGTGGTGATGGTGGTGGTGATGGTGGTGGTGATAATGGTGATGATGATGGTGGTGATAGTGATGATGATGGTGGTGATGATGGTGGTGATGTTGGTGGTGATGATGATGGTGGTGATGGTGATGGTGGTGGTGGTGTTGATGGTGGTGGTGGTGATGATAACAATGGAGGTGGTGATCATGGCGATGGAGGTGGTGATGATGGTGTAGCTGATGATGGTGGTAATGGTGATGGTGGTGGTGGTGATGGTGGTGATGATCATGATGGAGGTGGTGATCATGGTGATGGTGGTGGTGATGACAATGGTGGTGGTAATGAGTGTTTGCAGGAGGACAGACTACATTGGGAAGAGGGCAGAAGTGGGAACAGGAAAGCTAGCTCAGTTGTTGCCAGTCAGGGAGGTGGTGGTACCTTGGACAAGTGTGGTATAGCAGGGAAGATGGGCAGAGAGGGAGGCGCGAGAGACACTTAGAGGTAGAGCAGGCAAAGTGTGGGGAGGGTGAGGATCTGTGTTAAGCGTTAAAGCACTTCTCACGGTGCTCTGTTGACGGTGTCTCTCTCACCCACTGGGTGAGAGAGAAGAATCTTCATAAACAAGGACAGCTATTTGCTCATCTCAGCATCCCTAGCACCTCTGTGTCTGGTATCCAGTAGGTGCTCAATCCACGTGTGCTGGATTAACTGACAGCACAGAGAGGCTCCTCGAAAACACAGCTGTCAGGATCCAGGGGGCAGCCAGGGAACTGGAACTGGGTCAGACTGCGTGTGGTCACACCCCAGTCCTTAAGAGACAGGCCCAGCTGGTGCAGTTTCAGACTCTGACTGTGAGCTGAACTCCCTTTGTGCCCTGGTGTGATGTGGTTTTATACTATCCTGGCTAAGATTAGACCTGGGGGCCTCTGACTGCTTTTCTATTCTTGGCTCTAGTTTGACTCACGGAATGCAGGAAAGGAGAACAAATGGTTATGAATTACACATGAATATACTCCAGGGACCAGAACATCCCCAACCCCCCAAGCTCCGTTGAGGCCATTTGTGATGATTGTCTCCACTCTCTCTTACGGAACCTATTTATAGACACAGACACACGCCTCCTATTTTTAATTTGCACGATTTAAGCAACTGACCAGGATCAGAGAACCTCCCTGCTGTCAGAGTCTTTCTCTTCTGTTGGTCTTCCTGGGGCAGGAGATGCCTCCCTCCGGAGTCTTCTTTTCTCCTATCCTCTCTGACTCTCCACTTCCCCCTGAGGGTTCTGCTTGCCACACACACACTCAGAATCTCAGGGTTTAATTTACATCATACAATTTTCAAGTCAAAAATGGACCTTAGGGATCACCTAGCTCAACCTCCTCATTTTACAGCCAAGGAAACACTTGTGTCCTAGTCCCAATTCTGTCAAGCATGTGTTGTGAGGTGGCAGGCAAGTCTGAGACCTCCCTTAACCCAAGTCTCTCCCATTTCAGGACCCCCAGGCCCTGGTCTCAGACCTCTCTCCTCCTCTTTACTTCTTTACTTAATCACAATTGTCTTTTGTTACAATCCCTCCTATTCACAGCATGACCTTGAAAGATTCACAAAATGTCTCTAACCCCTGGTTCCCAAACTGCAAAGTGGGGTGGTGATTTAGGTCACTCACAGGGTCCTTGGGAAAAATAACTGGTAAAGGAATATAATATGCTTTAATCATGGAGTCTGTCACATGACAAATGTCAGTATCATTGGCTCTTAATTCTGCTGATAGATTTTTAAAAAAATTTTTTATTTTATTTTATTTTTTTTGCCAGCAACTCTCATTTTTTAAAGAACTTCATGAGTGCCAGGAGGTGCCATACAGATAATTTCCCAAACATCACTTATTTCATTCTGGGGAAAGCTTATCAGGAAGGTTTACAATTGCACATGGTAACAATGAAGAGCTAAAGGCAGAGAGAGGTTAAAGAAGTTGCTGAATGTCACACAGCAACAGAGGAGAAGCTGAGATGTGCACACAGTCCCCACTGACTTCAGAACCCCAGGTCTCAGCAATGCAAAACCAGAACCACAAGCAGCCCCAGTCCATGGGCTAATGAACATGGAAGCCAGCTCTTGGCCTCGCAGTTCGCACATGGCATGATGGGTTTCAGGGGACTCCTATGGAGTTTGGAGTGAAGCTGCCCTCTTCTGATGGTCTGGAACAGCAGGGAATGCCAACCCCACTGAATAGGGAGCAGGACCAGATGAGGTGGTCTGGGTAATGTGCCAGCAGGCCCTGATCACCGGCGGCTTCTCATTCTCTGCCTCAGGTCCCTGGGCCCCTCATTATGCACTCTTGGTCAGAGGATAGCAGCACAGAAAGGAGTTGGAGGCGGGACCATCCCGCCCAGGGTATGCCCAGCCCTGCCCTCCAGCCTCGCAGCAGAGTTGCCAGTGCTCCAGTTCTGCTGGACCAAAGCCCCGCCTGGCAGGGACAGGAGGGAGGAGGACCCCCTACCTAAGGATCAGGCCACATGCATTTAGGGTTTCATGAACCCCCTCCAACTCTTCCATCAGCTCCTGGCCTTCCTGATTTTTTTTGTTTGTTTGGCCCAACACCCTGTCAGCAGATGATCTCTGACATCACCTTTGTGTGTCCATCTTTCTCCCTGTCCCCAAAGGCCTTATGATGAATGTGGGGGCGGCAGGGGCATGAAGGGACGTGGAAATGGGCTTCTATCATGATGTTCTCGACAGTTTGTCCAGGAGCCCACCCAACACTCAGTCTCCCAGGTCTGGAGCCTTTGGCAGAGGCCTTCATGACCTGCTCACCTCTCACTTGGCACCGGAGTATTTACTGACTCCTGCCCTGCTCTGTGCCACTCATGCCCAGATGACAAGGAGGGGCATCTTGTCAGTAGGGATGGATATCCCTACTGTGCTCTGCTCACCTGCATGGTAACCTCGGAGCCTCGACGGACTCACCTGAGTTCCCACCACTTCCCACACAGCCTTACCCTTGGGCTGTCCTTCAGGAACCATCTGGATTCTCCCCAGCAATTCTCCTATCTGCCAACTCTGTAACTTCCTTCCCTTCCCTCCCCTTTCTCCCACGCCCACTCCTGTACTCCAGATGGAGGCACCTGTGCCCAGCTCTGAGACAGAACTGAAGAAGAAATTCGCTAGGATCAGACACAGAAACCTTGTATCTCGGGAGGAAGGTGGGACTTGGAAAATCTTAAAGGAACAGGCCCTTGCCCACAACAATGCCCACGGCAGGCTGCTGCCATGGGAAGGAAGCCGGAAGGGCCTCTCTTTCTTATTCAACATTTATAAGGAAATGGAAACCCCCTTCTCTCCACGACCCCTGTGTCAGTATTTTATAACATGGCAAAGCTAAAACTTTGCTAAAAGGGATCTAGTTATGAACAAAGGATCTTCTCTGGTGGCTCAGATGGTAAAGGATCTGCCTGCAGTGTAGGAGACCTTGGTTCAATCCCTGGGTCAGGAAGAGCCCTGGGGAAGGGAATGGCAACCCATGCCAGTCTTCTTGCCTGGAGAATCCCATGGACAGACGAGCCTGGTGGGCTACAGTCCATGGGGTGGCAAAGAGTCAGACACCACTGAGAGACTCACACTTTCAGTTTTCATGAACAAAGGAAATCATAAAAAAATAACATACTTTTAAAACTGCTATGACATCCAGAAAGATCGTACAGATGAACCTATTTGCAAAGCAGAAATAGAGACACAGACACAGAGAACAAAGGTAGGGATAGCAAGGGAGGAAATGGGATGGGGGAGATTGGGATATATAACTATATGCATATATATATATATATATATATATATGTTACTATGTATAGAACAGGTAACCGAGGAGAACCTGCTGAATAGCACAGGGAACTTTACTTAATGCTTCGTGGTGACCTAAGTGGGAAGGAAATCCAAAACAGTGGGGATACATGTAAATGCATAGCTGATTCACTTTGATATTCAGCAGAATCTAAAGTGACATTATAGAGCAACCATACTCCAAAAAATTGTTTAAAATAAAAGTTTAAAGATTTAAAAAATAAAATTTATATTTACTTAATGCTCCGTGGTGACCTAAGTGGGAAGGAAATCCAAAACAGTGGGGATACATGTAAATGCATAGCTGATTCACTTTGATATTCAGCAGAATCTAAAGTGACATTATAGAGCAACCATACTCCAAAAAATTGTTTAAAATAAAAGTTTAAAGATTTAAAAAATAAAATTTATTAACCAATGGCAAAAAAAAAATAAGAGAGAGAGAGAGAGAGAAAAGTCATGTTTTGGTTCTCTGGGATTCCACCAGACTCCATGAGTTTTTACTGTGTCCTCTATGGATCAGGTATTGGCCACAGCATTCATTGTGCTTTGATCCATATCTCACAGGAAGTACAACATGGACAAGCTTATGTACCCCCTTTATAAAGCTCACTACTAGATCCACAAAAGACAAGATTTCTAATGTGAGAGAATATGCTTGGGTTCTGAGTATGAGGAAGTCCTACTGAGAGTAGGACCACAGTACCACTGTTATGTCAGTCTTTCTGCAAACTGCTGTCTCAATTCCAGCAGATCTGGAGAATCTGAAAATAAGGACCACTTTGCTTTCCCATTTTCTTACATTGGAGGAGGGGGAGGGGTCCGTGACTGAACATCGCTGATAAAAACATGATAACTGAGTCTCATTACAGCCAAAGACAAGTCTCATATTTTAGCATTTTTATTAAAGCTTTTTAAATTACTGAGTGTCTGGTATATTCAATACCGGGTCTAAGTGATTTATATTAGTCTATCCCTAGATACCCTATCTAATAAATAACTTGGCAATCTCCTAACCCATAAATATCCCTGGCCTCAGCAAAAAGCAATTAAAGCCCGTTAGAAAAAAAAAAAAAAAATGTGGCTTCCCAGTACTCAGACTGCAGTGTCATTGGAGGGTCCCCGCAGAATAATTCAAGCCTTTTACCGACGGGGCCATGTCTCCTGTGCTTCCCACTCACCCACCAGGAATTTGCATTTCTGTTCCTGTCAAACACGAACACATCCCAGCTCTCTTTAAATGTGTAACGTGTCATCACGATGCAGGTGTTTTATCATGGAACTAGTATTCCCAGCAACAAGTGTTCTACAATATCTGAGACAGTTTAGGCTTAAAATATTGTGCAAAACCTTTTGGGAAAGTCCTAGTGCCCAAAATGTTCAAAACGCATTAAGCAGCAAGCCAGCTACCTGAAAGGTTATTAGAGACTCTCATGTCACTAGCCCAGAAAATATTTCAGGTTAATAAGGTTCAACCAGCACGTCAGGTAAAAAGCTAAGGATATTTACGATAGTGGCTTTAAGTTCAGTACTTTTAGCAGCAAAAGAAGCCCTCTTTTCCTGGGAAAAAAACAAAAACAGGAAACCCATCTCTTCCTGGCCTTCCCTGAACCTCTAGGGGTATATTAAGAAGCAAAGTCTGGGCCTTTCTTTCTTCTTACAATGATTTCGCTCTGCATTGTATGCAACACACCGGCACCTGTCCAGGACAGGAAACAGTCCCACACAGACATGTCTCATTCTTCTCAGGGAAGTTTTCAGGAAAAACTGCCCTGAGTAGGGAAGTATGGCCCTGGTCCAGGTTTTACAGGGATTCTCCAAATTACAATCGCAGTGAGCCCATGGCAAACTCCCCATCAATTTCAGAGCATTGCGGGCTTTAAATCAACTTAATTTGATGTCCTCTAATAATATTTTTCATCATTTTCTTAAGCATTGTCTATTTTTTTTGCACGTCACTTCCCAGATAATGGTCACATATGGCTTGTTGGGGGAGGGAATAACGTCTTCTCTGCTTTCACAGGAGCCTAATAACACCCTTCTAACACATCTTCTCTCTCTAGGCACCTCCAGAAGGCATATGGATGTCAGGCAATATGAATGTCAGTACAGTTGAACTGGATCAGAGAGCTGTGAAGAGGGGAAATCTGGAAACTGCCTTCCCCCTTCCATTGTTCCGGGCACTGGAAGAGGAGCACCCACTAAATTTCATGTCCATAGCTTGGTGTTGGAAGATCTGGGTAACATTGCCAGGGATGTGATGGAGAAGATTTACTTTTGCCCTGAGAATATTTACATTTATTTTATACTCCTTGTAAATAATAGGTTACAACCAGCTGCTCAGAGTTCCCCACAATTCTGCAAGCTACATACTATCCCATTTCCAAATTATCTAATGTCATGTTTTTAAAGGGGACTATACTGACATGATTGAAACAACAGCCTACTTGGAAACACAGACAAGTGCGGCTCCCACCCTGACCCTCACACCGCCCCCGACTGTCTCATGGTCTCTTCTAACTCATCTGCACTTTGTTTATCTGGCCAAGGTTTACTTGTGCGAGACAGGAAAATAAGAAAATAGCTTTTCCTCACCCTTCCTAAGACAAAAAGTAGCAGAGTATATATACTGTTGTTCCATATTTATAAAAATATACTGTACACACGTTTAGAGCTGTATTATATTCCTTTGAATGTGCATGTGTGATCTGACACTCAGTTCAGTTCAGTTCAGTCACTCAGTCGTGTCCAACTCTTTGCGACCCCATGAATCACAGCACGCCAGTCCTCTCTGTCCATCACCAACTCCCGGAGTTCACTCAGACTCACGAACATCAAGTCAGTGATGCCATCCAGCCATCTCATCCTCGGTTGTCCTCTTCTCCTCCTGCCCCCAATCCCTCCCAGCATCAGAGTCTTTTCCAATGAGTCAACTCTTCACATGAGGTGGCCAAAGTACTGGAGTTTCAGCTTTAACATCATTCGTTCCAAAGAAATCCTAGGGTTGATCTCCTTCAGAATGGACTGGTTGGATCTCCTTGCAGTCCAAGGGACTATCAAGAGTCTTTTCCAACACCACAGTTCAAAAGCATCATCTCAGTCGTGTCCAACTCTTCGTGCCCCATGGACTAATAGCCCACCAGGCTCCTCTGTCCATGGGATTTCCCAAGAAGAACACTGGAGAGGGTTGCCATTTCCTCCTCCAGGGCATCTTCCCCACCCAGGGGTTGAACCCGGGTCTCCTCCATCTCCTGCACTGGTCAGTGGATTCTTTACCAGTGAGCCACCTGGGAAGTTCATTCCTTTGTATGCACACATATACTTTATTGAACTAGCATCCTATTCACAGATATGTGAGCTAAAATCTATTTCAATTTACTATCACAATGCCACTCAAACTACTGTACGTTTGTGTGTGTGACTGTATGTGTATACGTGTGTGTGTGTCTGTGCATTTTAGGCTTGTGAATGTGCGTGTGTGGAACAGAGTTCCAGAATAGGTACAGGTTTAAAGTGTAAATCCTCCTATCACTTTGATGGCTGTTGATAGATTTCTTCGTGCGGGGGTCTGACCATGGTTCACATCCACTAACAGTCTGTGAGGCTGTGTCCCCACAGTCGTGGCGGCAGTCTGTACCACTAAGCTTCTGGATTTTGCCAGTAAGCGAGAGATGGCATCTCTGTGCGGTTTGATTGCATCCTTTCACTCGTGTCAGGATGGTCTGCAGCATCTTCTGTGGACTTTCTCTCCGTGCCCTTTGCCTGGGCCAGCGGGGCTTTGCAGGGTCCTCTGTAATGAATCATCTTTCTCTGTCCATTAACTAGAGTTAATTCACTGTGTTAGTGAGAGCTCAGCCTCTGGAGACAGAGGGCCTGGCCTGCTTCCTGGAACAACCGTTTCCTGGCTGTGTGACCTTAGGAAGTTTATTAACCTATTTGTGCCTCATGTTTTATCTATAAAATAGGGACACAATGAGGACCTAAAATTCACATGTGTTTAAGGTTTCAGTTCAGTTCAGTCACTCAGTCGTGTCCGACTCTTTGCAACCCCATGAATCGCAGCACTCCAGGCTTCCCTGTCCAAATGGACTGGTTGGATCTCCTTGCAGTCCAAGGGACTCTCAAGAGTCTTCTCCAACACCACAGTTCAAAAGCATCAGCTCAGTCCTGTCCAACTCTTCGTGCCCCATGGACTAATAGCCCACCAGGCTCCTCTGTCCATGGGATTTCCCAAGAAGAATACTGGAGAGGGTTGCCATTTCCTCCTCCATGGCATCTTCCCCACCCAGGGGTTGAACCTGGGTCTCCTCCATCTCCTGCATTGGTCAGTGGATTCTTTACCAGTGACCCACCTGGGAAGTTCATTCCTTTGTATACACACATATACTTTATTGAACTAGTATCCTATTCACAGATATGTGAGCTAAAATCTATTTCAATTTACTATCACAGTGCCACTCAAACTACTGTACGTTTGTGTGTATGACTGTATGTGTATACATGTGTGTGTGTCTGTGCATTTTAGGCTTGTGAATGTGCGTGTGTGGAACAGAGTTCCAGAACAGGTAGAGGTTTTAAGTGTAAATCCTCCTATCACTTTGATGGCTGTTGATAGATTTCTTCGTGTGGGGGTCTGACCATGGTTCACATCCACTAACAGTCTGTGAGGCTGTGTGCTCAACAGTCTTGGTGGCAGTCTGTATCACTAAGCTTCTGGATTTTGCCAGTAAGCGAGAGATGGCATCTCTGTGCGGATTGATTGCATCGTTTCACTCGTGTCAGGATAGTCTGCAGCATTTTCTGTGGACTTTCTCTCCATGCCCTTTGCCTGGGCCAGCGGGACTTTGCAGGGTCCTCTGTAATGAATCATCTTTCTCTGTCCATCAACTAGAGTTAAATCGCTGTGTTAGTGAGAGCTCGGCCTCTGGAGACAGAGGGCCTGGCCTGCTTCCTGGAACTACCGTTTCCTGGCTGTGTGACCTTAGGAAGTTTATTAACCTATTTGTGCCTCGTGTTTTATGTATAAAATAGGGACACAATGAGGACCTAAACTTCACACGTGTTTAAGGTTTCAGTTCAGTTCAGTCACTCAGTCGTGTCCGACTCTTTGCAACCCCATGAATCGCAGCACGCCAGGCCTCCCTGTCCATCACCAACTCCCGGAGTTCACTCAGACTCACGTCCATCAAGTCCGTGATGCCATCCAGCCATCTCATCCTTGGTTGTCCCCTTCTCTTCCTTCCCCCAATCCCTCCCAGCATCAGAGATTTTCCCAATGAGTCATCTCTTCACATGAGGTGGCCAAAGTATTGGAGTTTCAGCCTTAGCATCATTCCTTCCAAAGAAATCCCAGGGCTGATCTTCAGAATGGACTGGTTGGATTTCCTTGCAGTCCAAGGAACTCTCAAGAGTCTTCTCCAACACCACAGCTCAAAAGCATCAATTCTTCGGCGCTCAGCCTTCTTCACAGTCCAACTCTCACATCCATACATGACCACAGGAAAAACCATAGCCTTGACTAGACAGACCTTAGTCGGCAAAGTAATGTCTCTGCTTTTGAATATACTGTCTAGGTTGCTCACAACTTTTCTTCCAAGGAGTAAGCGTCTTTTAATTTCATGGCTGCAGTCACCATCTGCAGTGATTTTGGAGCCCCCCAAAATAAAGTCTGACACTGTTTCCACTGTTTCCCCATCTATT
>SJYT01078462.1:458705-487982 GCA_006410635.1 Cephalophus harveyi
TTTTTGAGATTGCATCCAAGTACTGCATTTCGGACTCTTTTGTTGACCATGATGGCTACTCCATTTCTTCTGAGGGATTCCTGCCCACAGTGGTAGATATAATGGTCATGTGAGTTAAATTCACCCATCCCAGTCCATTTTAGTTCGCTGATTCCTAGAATGTCGACGTTCACTCTTGCCATCTCTTGTTTGACCACTTCCAATTTGCCTTGATTCATGGACCTGACATTCCAGGTTCTTATGCAATATTTCTCTTTACAGCATCGGACCTTGCTTCTATCACCAGTCACATCCACAGCTGGGTGTTGTTTTTGCTTTGGCTCCATCCCTTCATTCTTTCTGGAGTTATTTCTCCACTGATCTCCAGTAGCGTGTTGGGCACCTGCTGACCTGGGGAGTTCCTCTTTCAGTATCCTATCATTTTGCCTTTTCACACTGTTCATGAGGTTCTCAAGGCAAGAATACTGAAGTGGTAGGTGAATCAATTATATGTCCAGTGCTTAGAACTATGCTGGCTGGGTGGTCAGACACTCCTGGTCTCAGCACTGCTCATTCAGAGGCTGCTCAGCCCTCATGGCTGGGGGCACATTGGTCCAGGTCATCACTGGACAAGGGCTGGGCTGGGTGGTCCTACCTACCATGGTTCAGGGAGGGGGAGGCTTGATTTGGGACCAGAGGCGCCTCCTAAGAGTCAGCATGATCATTAGTCTCTGCAAATAAAGCCACCTGTGCACTGGCCCCTATGTGCGTGTCAGACAGAGCAGCCTGGTGGGGTATAGTCCATGGGGTTGCAGAAACAGTAAAACAACAACCAAACAACACCAGAGAAATGTCAGGCTTGGGGGACACAGCGAGATGGGAGGGGAAGGTGGTCCTACCTACCATGGTTCAGGGAGGGGGAGGCTTGATTTGGGACCAGAGGCGCCTCCTAAGAGTCAGCATGATCATTAGTCTCTGCAAATAAAGCCACCTGTGCACTGGCCCCTATGTGCGTGTCAGACAGAGCAGCCTGGTGGGGTATAGTCCATGGGGTTGCAGAAACAGTAAAACAACAACCAAACAACACCAGAGAAATGTCAGGCTTGGGGGACACAGCGAGATGGGAGGGGACAAGCACCGATGCGCAAGCTCAGTGGGGCAGCAGGACATTCACCTGGCTCACTTTGAGCCCACATGGAGCAAATGCATTCTTTTCTCTTTGGAAAATGCAAGAGAAGAAATGCTGACATGTCTCTAGGGTAGATGTGATCCTCAAGGGCAGGAAAGGGCAGGGTGGGGATGGCCACGCTGATTTGGACACACAGGTGTTTTCTGGTTCCCTAACTACGTGTCTGTGTATCTGATAAGACAAAGGGGATGGATCAGGGTGAGTCAGACAGTAGGTACCCAGTTGGCGTCTTATGGAAAGGAAATGGGAAGCCAGGCCATGGTTTTGGGTAAAGTGGGGAGGTGGGCAGAGACATGGCTACAGCCAGAAATTCTCAGTGAGGGCAGAGGCAGAGTTTATGTAGAATCCACAGCTGGGTTCCCAGTCCAGCAGAGACTGCATCTTACCTCTGGAGAAAATAAAACTCCCCTTCCAAGCATATTAACACACCCTTCATCATATTCACTCCCTTAGGGAAAAGGTCAGTGTAACAGCGTGCCACCCATTTTATGGGAATGTTTTAATCCCTAAATTAGATCTCTTCTAATGTTTTTGAATTGGGAAGTTAAAACTCCTATGCAGAAAACTTTCTGACTCTGCCATCACTCCTGATTCAGACTCTGTGTTTAGACACTGAGCAGAGGAAGACCCTCCCTCACGGAGACAGAGCCCAGCTATAGGTATTGATGGCAGGAGGAGGGAGACCCAGAGGAGCCCTCAAATGATGGATGATTAATTTCCAATGGATTTCATTTCTCCTAAGGGTGTAAAAACGAGAGCTTAGACCCGGAACCTGCTGTGGTTCTTCTCAAGGTGATAAAAACTCATTACAGTTAGAGCCTGTTCTACTGAATGTGCCAGAAGCAGAAACATGGAGCATTTGGGAGGATTCAGAGCAAAGAGAGTCAGGCTTATAAATGGGCCATGTGTGTGGACAGAGACTCAGAAAGGTTATTCAGCTTCCTCTCTCTGTAACTGAGAGGATCCACCTGCCAGGCTGGCTGGGGTGGGTATAGAGGCTGGGGGCCAGGCTGCAGGTTCCTGAAGTCTGTGGGTGTGGAGATGGGAAGACAGAAGGCAGGCTGGAGAGGGAAGAGGATAGAAGCAGGCCTAGAGGAGAACAGGTGACGAATGCCTACCCATCCCACCTCATACTCTCTCTCTCTCTCTCACAGGCACACACGAACATTTATATTCATTTACCTATTTAACCCCTGAATTCAGTGCCATTTGAAAGCTAGATAAGGCCACAAACAAGTCTTCATAATCATGTCGTTGTTGTTCAGCCGCTCAGTCGGGTCCGACTATTTGCGACCCCATGGACTGCAGCACGCCAGGCTTCCCTCTCCATCACCAACTCCCAGAGCTTGCTCAAACTCATGTCCATCGAGTCTCATGTATCAAGTACCAATATTTACACAGTGGTAAGCATGGAGCCGGGGCTTCCCTAGTGGCTCAAACAATCTGCTTGCCCATCCAGGAGATGCCCACCTGCCAACGCAGGAGATGCGGGTTCAATCCCTGGGACAAGAAGATCCCCTAGAAGAAGAAATGGCAACCCATTCCAGTATTCTTGCCTGGAGAATCCCATGGACAAAGGAGCTTGGCAAGCTACAGTCCATGGGATCACAGAGTCAGACACAAGTGAGCGACCAAACAACAACAAAGTGTGGAACCAGGCAGAGAATAGACGCCCCTATCCAACTCTCTTAACATATTTTGTAGAAAATCAAGATATCTTGAAATCTAGCAGGACCCTGTGGGACTCCTGGGCACAAAATCTTTTTCATATCTTTATTTCTTGTTTGCAGGAAATGGGCTTCATTCAGCCTCCAGGACCTTCCCTGAGTTCCCACTGGCAGGTTCAAGCACTAGTTAATCAGGGAAGGGAGGGGGATTCAGGGTTAAGGGAGGAGCAGTCAGGGAACAATAGAGCAGCCTTGGGGACAGGGTCCTGGTTCCCCCTCAAGGGATACACAGAACAATGATCTTTGAGCTGCTTTGAAGATACTGAGACCCCCACCAGGTGGGAGAAGTTAGCTGAGTGCTGCCCACAAGCAGGAAGACTCCAGGCCGATTGGAACAGAAGATGGATGATGCTGATTCCCACTGACCTCACCAGCAACCAATCAGAAGAATGTCCACGAGCTGATCACACCCTCTTTGAACCAGGACTATAAACTCCTCACTGCCCTAGCCAGGTCAGGACACACAGTTTTGAGGGCAGGAACCTGCTGTGGCCCCTATTTCCCGGCAAAGCAATGCAGCTACTCTTTTCTACTTCTCCCAAAACTCTGTCTCTGAGATTTAATTTGTTGTAGAGGTACAGAAGCCAGATTCAGCATCAGTCTCAAGGGATCTCCTGGTTTAAGAGGAATAACTAACTCCCAAAGGGCAAAGTATCCCATTAAATTAAAAGCTGAAATTGTTAACTCAAGTTCCTGGACCCAGCACACAGTGAGGCCAAACAAACTGAAATGTCAGTTTGGAGCAGAGAAATGTTTATTGCAGGGTCATTTAAGGAGACATGCCCTAAAGCCTGGAGCTCCTGAAGGGTTCTGGTAAAGCATTTTTAAAAGCCAGGTGAAGGAGGGTGGTTGAAGGGTCTGTGATCAGATCTTGCAGTTTCTCTGGTTGGCTGATGGTGAGGGAACAGGGCAGGGTCCCAGGGATCAACTCTCTCAGTCCCTAGTCTCCAGGAGGCCTGGAATATGTATTCATGGTCATCGAGTAGTTAACATCTTCCATTTGGTGGGAGATTTTTTACATCAACAAAACAACACAAACATTGTTACCTAGGTACTTCTGAGAGCAGCTAAAGCAGAGGATATGGGGGAGAGATCTATCCAGGGAAGGCTCCATAGGATCCTGCTTGGTTACAAAATCAGTTAGCAAGGTATTTTATCCCTTATCTGTTTACCAAAATACATCTTTAGCCATGTCAACTTTTTATTTTATCTCTCATTCTTCAACCTCCCATCCTAATATGATGCCTGGTATAATTGGAATGAAGACATGTTATTAAATTCATGCAGATTGCATTACTACACTGAGGATGGTATCAGCCCTCTTCTCTCATGAACTTGATTATAAATCCCATACACAGCAAGTGAGCTCATATAAATACAAATGCATCTTACATGCCCAGAATGATTCCCAGGGCAGAGTGAGACCTGATTCCTGATGTTACCCTTTCTAAATCTGGACTCAGATAGAATGATTCTGGAAGAAGGGCTCTGTTAGTTTCATCCTCTGCTGCCCAAGGGAAGGGAGAGCCCTGACTGGTTGACTCCACCTTCCTGGTTTCTGTAGCAGAAATAATTTCTTTGAGTCAAGTGGATTATGCCAGAATAACTGGATGCTATAAAACACTTGAACAGGGCAATGATGTCCCATCTGCATGATTCTGCCACCTTCTAATTTAAATGTAGCTTTCCATTTAGACCTTATATAAGAAGGAAAAAAAAGACTCATGGAGAGATTCCTTGGGCTGGCCAAGTCTGCAGACTTGGCTCATTTTCAAATCAATAAAGTGCAATTGAGAGCTTGACTGTGAGCTTCCCTCAGAGGCCAGGCATTCTCTGTGTCCCACAAAACCAAGCTCTGAGCCCTGGGAACCCAGGGGCATACACGTCTACCTAAGAAGTTGCCTTCTGCCCATGCAGCTAGTCAGATCTTGATCTCTCAGGATTCCCTGAGTCTGCACCCGATGAACTGTCCTGAGAAATGGAGTATTTCCCTCCAGATCCATAAACAAGGATGTCACAGTCATCAGTGACAGCTGCCACCAAGAATGGTGAGCCTGTGAGTCTGAGGAAGCTCAGGAAGGTTGCTGACCCCAGATAGGTGAGGTGAATGTCAAAGGAATTACTTCAGTGAGCCCAGACTCTTGTATCTTCTCATACAAACAAAAACACTGAATTCCTTAACTTCGGATATCTGGTTTTCTTTAATTAACAACCATCTTTTGATGTTCAGACTGCCTGCCTTTTGTTGCAAAACTTCTACAGAACCTGGCTCCTCCCCACACCTCCTAAGAGCAGTTCTCCCTGGGTTTCTTGAGATGCCGTCTCCCGAACTTAAAGGCCTAAAAATTCCCACCTAATAAAACATAACTCTCAACTTTTAGGTTGTGAATATTTTTAACTCCACAGTCCTCTCAGAGTATCGAGGCATCCTGTCCCCAAGGGACTGAATGGGACCCTCACAGGCCCAACCCAGCAGATCTCAGTAGTTCTTTGGGAGTTAGGTGTCTCTTCTAACCACAGAGATTCCTTGAGATCTCTTGAGTTTTTAAATATTGTAATACCCAATAGAATGTATTGGTTTCTAACAAGCCCCCAGGTGATGCAGAAGCTGAGATTCTGGGACTGCTTCTTGGAGACCCATGAGGCCCCTCTTTAAAGCAACCCAAGACCACTGCCCCATGCACATGAGAGGTTTTGCCACTTTGGGAGGACATGGAAACGTCTTCCCTTTATGAAGCTGATTCTTGTCTCATTCTCCAATATCCCCGGTATTTATCTGCAAGTCTGAACCTAGTTAATAGTAACTGCAATCGCTCGACATGCATTCACAAAACAAGGACGTCTGATTTTTTAAGCACACTAAATACAATTAACGGCGCTGTCAGCCAACAAAAGTGTTTAATTCTCTGAGAGATCTGAAGGTAGACTTTCGTATTCTCAAATGTATGGGTAATACATGCCTTGTTTCTTGTGTCTGGAACATATTTATCTACTTTTTCTCCAATTGTAGAACTCCTATTCATCCTATGAAACCTTTTTTAAGATATCACTTCTGCTCTAAAGCCTTCCTGTACCCGCTTTAAGCAGAATGATTCAAACATTCCATTCTCCTCCACCTGGGCCTTCTTGTGCTGATGTACTTCCCCCAATGAAGTGGATGTAATGTCCTTCCTTATGTGACATTCCTGATAATCAGGAAGCCTCTGCTTGCCTCTCCTAATGGATGGCAACCAGTCAAAGGCACTTTTTTATGAGTCCTAGTTTCAAGCACAGCATCCTCACTTAACAGTCCCAAGAACTGTTGATCCGAACTGAATGGTGGACATGGAATCATGCAGAAAATAAAGCTGGTGACTTAATAGACTTGGTTATTTGCCTTTCCCCGAAGACATCCATTTATTCCTAAGTTACTGTGGACAAAAGATTAGCAGAAGTGGAAAGAGTGGAAAGAGTGCCCTAAGCTGATGAACTGACAAGTGACACCCACAGGGAAGAACGTGACAGTTTTACCAGTAAAAACAGCTCAGAATGTGGAGCTGCTGAGGGCACCTCCGGGTGGCATTTCTGGGAGGCAGAGAAATGCAATGAACTGCTGTTTAAAATGTGATAAGTAAAGCAAGAGATGGTTAAGTTATAATCAAGGTTTTCTGTTTCAACCCAAAGATGCTTATAACACACATTTAACAAAATATATAAAAATAGTTTAAAATTTAAGAGAAGTTTTACTGTTTAGCAAGGAAGGCTTGTTTATCTAGAAGGTTCCCTCATCTGGAACATCTCATTATCTGATAATGCAGCATGAATAAGGCATTCATGCACATTTTCCCCTGCATCCACCATATTCTCTCCTTCCCAAACTCTTTGCCCATCTAACTTCACAGATGAATGTGCCTGGGGCGAAGTGGATCTCCTGGGTTTGGTTATGAGCACAGAGTGAAAAGAGAAAAGGTGTTAATCTGGAAAGACCACGACTGCCTCCTGCATCCTCTCCCGTTCCCCGCTCCTCGGCATCTTCGGTGGAACACCGGGGGCCATGGATGACTGGCTGTGGAAGGCAGGCCAGCCAGGGAGCTTCGTGGAATATCTTGTGGAGTTCAGCACAAAAGAGGGCAAGCTGGAAGCTGAAATTTAGGTATCAAAGGAGAGGATGAAACTTCCCTCCACCCCCGCTCGAACCGATAAACACCAACCAGCCAAATTCTGCTCTTCTTGATTCCGAGTCCGATGGCAGTTCCACAGCCATCAAGCTGTTTTTATAAAGTTTGTCTGGTTTAGGTTTTGGCAAAACTCTGGGCCAAAGCTGCAAAACCTTTTGGGGCTCTCGCTTCATCCCAAAGGCATCTGATCCCAGCTTGAGCCTGGTATTTACTCTTCAACACTGGGTCAAATCAAAAATTCTCAGGGACAGAAGGAGGGCCAGGGCAGAGAGAAAAATAAATCATTTCCAACCACTTTTTGCCAAGGGTGTTGGAAGCCAGCTCACCCCTGAGAAATCTTGGACATGCCCACAGAAGAGGGGAGCAGGGGCTGTTCCCAGGTCGCTAACCTGGACATCCCATGCTGGAGACAAGGGCATCTGGGTCCATCCTCGCAGTATGGAGGACCTCAGCCTCAGGGCCCTTCTCCACCTGTGGGCCTGAGCTTTCAACCTAAGCTCTGTGATATACTTCAAGTCCCCAGTACTCGGAGCTTCCGCTGAGGGGTTTGGTAAGCACTGAAGTCACTCTCCGTGAAGCAGAGTTTATCTGTGATTGCAAATGATTATCTCTTAAACATAAATACAAATTAAAAAGGGGGAAGAGGGGAACTTCCCCGGTGGTCCAATGGTTAAGACTTCGCCTTCCAATGCAGGAGGTATGGCTTCCATCCCTGGTTGGGGAGCTAAGATCTTACTTGACTTGTGGCCAAAACAGCAGAAAGTTAAAAAATAAAAAAAGAAGCAATATTGTAACAAATTCAATAAAGACTTTAAAAATAGCACACATCAAAGAAATCTTAAAAAAAAAAAAAAAAAAAGGAGGAGTAGGGTGGGCTAAAGTATTCTTTTTGCCTCATACCTGCAGCTAAGATATCGCTGGAGGTGTTTCTGTCTATTTGAGAGTTCTCTGTGACCTACTTGAGATGCACCCAGTGAGGTTATTATTCCTAATATAGACCTTTCAGGGACACATAATGCCATAAAATGCCAACTGACCTATAGAAAAATGGTAGAATCATTGATTAATTTATAAATACTAGCATGACCCATGTAAGAGGCAAGAGGTGGGCCAGAAGGAAAAACTATGTTTGATAAATCAACTAACCTCTGAGATAAAAGGAATACTTTGTTTGTTAGAGGGAAGTGGCAACTTTAAATGAATTCAGATATGTCTTGAGAAGAGGCTGATTTCAAGAAAGGCTTGTATACAAGCTGACAAACCCACGAGGCTGAAGGAAGGGAAGAGTGAAGGCGCAAGACTTCTGGAGGCAAGACAGGGAGAAGCCACGCCCTCCTCAACCATTTTGGTCCTTGTTAATCTGAATTCTGGGCCCATGTATGCATCAGTCTGAACAAATAATAGTTTCTGTCGTCTTCTAAAACATCAGTTCTATTTCTGCTGGGTGGGAAGGCTGCGTACCAGCTATTGTAATGTGAGATAAACAAAAAAATGGTCACTTTTCAGGACTTCTCTGGTGGTCCAGTGGCTAAGACTCCATGCTCCCAGGGCAGGGGGCCTGGGTTCAATCCCTGGGGAGGGATCTAGATCACATGCCACAACTAAGCCTTGGCACAGCCAAATAAATAAATATGTATTTTTTAAAAGTTGGTCTCTTTTCAAAGAGAATATAAAGAACTTTAAGGAACTATACTAAAACATTCTGTGTTCTAATAAATGATACAGTTATCAATAATAAAGGAACCAGAATATGTTCCTTCTATTACAATGGGTTTAAGACTATTTACAAGAAATATGGATCTCACTTAATTCTTCTCCTGGGAGTATAACCCTACTCCATGTTCTTCCAAAGCACAGAAGACCATTTGGATCTTTGCTTTGATTTAAGGAATCATGAAATTTTAGAGCTAAGAGAGAGAAGTGAAATCTCCTGGGGGTCCAGTCTCCTACCCCACAAATGAGGACCCTGGAGTCACGGGCAAGGATACATGGCTCTCTGAGTCCATCTGGGCTGCAGTCACAAACACCATGGGTGTCTTGTACAGAGCACAAATGTGCCTCTCCCAGTTCAGAAGGCTCTAAGTGTGAGTCTGGATACTGGCGTGGTGGGGTGGGGGTCCTTTTCCAGCTTGCAGCTGCTTGCTGTGTCCTCACACGGCAGACAGGGTGAGACAGCTCTCTGGACTCTCCTTTATAAGAGCATTTACCCCATGCACAACGGCTCTGCCTTCACAACTAAGCATGTCCCAGAGCCTCAGCCCCAATACCATCACCTTGGGGGTGAAAAGTTCAGCATATGGATTTGTGGAAACACACATCCACAGCTCTGCCCAGGGCTGCACAAACAGGAGAGCATGTAGAATTTTGCATCATGGACCACTTCTGGCAGAGCTTCTCCCAAGTCTCAGTGGGTAAAGAATCCACTCTCCACGCAGGATACACAGGAGACATGGGTTTGACCTCTGGTTCGGAAGGTCCCTGGAGAAGGAAATGGCAGCCACCCCCCCAGTATTCTTGCCTGGAGAATCCCATGCACAGGGGAGCCTGACGGGGTACAGTTCGTGGGGTCACAAAGAGTCGGCTGAGCATAGGCACACCCTCTGCTTCTGGAAGCTGAATGGCAGCTGCCTCGCAAAGCAGGCAGAGGGGATGCACTTCCACTTCCTCCTATGCAAACAGATCGAAACCCGCAAGCAGCACCTCTCCCACTGCCATGGAGACAAAGTGGCGAGGACCACCCTCTCTCCTCCTGCATCCCGCCCTCTGCCCAGGGCATCTCCACGCACCCCTTTTCCTTCCAGAGCTGCGCCCCACATGAGCATCCCCAGCACAAAGCAGGGCAGGAAAGAGGTATGCAGTGGGTGTGTTGGTCCCAGATTCCACTTCCTCCTCTGAATTGACCTCTGTTCACCCTGGAGTGTCACCCACTGGAAACCCCTGGAGGAGAGGAGCTCTGACTCTTTCTCACAAATATGTCCTGATGAGGCCTCTGCATTTCCCTGGCTGAGAAGAAGCTTCTCATTTTATTTGTGAAATTAATTCTGTGGCAATGATATTCAAAACGAAATCCTATTCTTACCCTACGAGAATGGCTAGTTATGAAAAGGATGAGACTGAAGAGCAACTCAATAAATAACACCATTTTACCCTTTTTTATTGTCTCTAACAACTGTAGTTATTAAATGCAAGGCTCAGGGAACCTGCCAGATGAGATCGAGGGAGCCAGCAGCAAATTTAAATTCTGCCTAGAGGCCACGGTTGGCAGTAGTGGATTCCAAGGGCTTGTTCCCTGAGTCATGGAAAGAGAAACATCGCGTCCCTTGGAAATAAGCTACACAGGTATCCATACAAACTAAGCCAGGCAAGTGCAGGATTTGAGGACTCCTGGTTTTCCTTCTTCTTCTATTAACCCTGCAGGCGAAGAGGGAAAAGACCCTCTAGTTCCCTGGAAGGAGTCTCCCTGCCGAGTGTCCTGCTCTGAGGATATGGGGCCCCTTGACAGCACCTGGGCGCCTCGTGTGTCTTTTGGCAGCTGAGCAACACCTGTTTGAATCCCTCGCCTTAAAGAAGACTCCAACTCACAATGCAGCTCTTCAAGAAAACCTTTCTCGTTAACCTTGCCTGACTCATGCTGCTGCTAAGTCGCTTTAGTCATGTCCGATTCTGTGCGACCCCATAGACGGCAGCCCACCAGGCTCCTCCACCCATGGGATTTTCCAGGCAAGAGTACTTGAGTGGCGTGCCATTGCCTTCTCCGCACCTGACTCATATCTCTCCTTAAATTATATCTTTGATCAATCGACACTGAGAACCCACATACGTCCCTGGGATTCTCCAGGCAAGAACACTGGAGTGGGTTGCATTTTCCTTCTCCAATGCATGAAAGTGAAAAGTGAAAGGGAAGTCGCTCAGTCGTGTCCGACTCTTTGCGACCCCATGGATTGCAGCCTACCAGGCTCCTCCGCCCATGGGATTTTCCAGGCAAGAGTACTGGAGTGGGTTGCCAATGCCTTCTCCGCACCTGACTCATAGCTCTCCTTAAATTATGTCTTTGATCAATGAACATTGAGAACCCACACACATCTCAGCACTGAGCCAGGTGTTGAGGTAGTACAGACACACAGGGCTCAATTCCTGCACCATGTTATTCCTGAGAGGGTCACAGGACAAGCATCCTACGTAATACACACATGTGACGTGTACTTGGTGAGTCCTTAAAGATTTCACGAAGGAGGAGACAGCATGGGAATGATTATGTTGGTTTTGCTATTGGATGGAAGGAATGGAACAAAAGAAAAACACACATAGGGTATCATTTAGTCCCACTACATGCTGAATGTGCAATAGAGAATAAGATTCTCTTAGCTGCCTGGCTCTTTTTCCCTGGTAATCTTTTGCTTTGACTTAACTTTTTTCATCCATCCCACATATGGAAAATTTCCTCATCTTTTCATATCCAACTTAAATTCTTCCCTTGTCCATGAAAACTTTTATGATGACTTTGGCCCATATTTATGTCTCATTTATCTTATTATTTTTTTCCAGTGGCTATTAAGTCAGTCACATCAACAATAAGAACAACATGAAACTGA
The DNA here is from genome assembly GCA_006410635.1 of Cephalophus harveyi. NCBI lineage: Eukaryota > Metazoa > Chordata > Mammalia > Artiodactyla > Bovidae > Cephalophus > Cephalophus harveyi. The sequence goes on from SJYT01078462.1 coordinate 470,350, forward strand.
CCTCTCCAAGAGACAAATATGTTTATAGGAATAGTCCTGTTTAATTCTCCTAATAACTCTTTCTGGAAGTAAATTCTCCTTTTACATGTTAATGCATGCCATGCAGCTAAGGATAGATAAAAAGCCATCCATAAGCTATTGCTTGAATTGTGGTGCTGGAGAAGACTCCTGAGAGTCTCTTGGATGGCAAGGAGATCAAACCAGTCAATCCATAAAGGAAATCAACCCTGAATATTCACTGGAAGGACTGATGCTGAAGCTCCAATACTTTGGCCACTTGATGCAAAGAGCAGACTCATTGGAAAAGACCCTGATGCTGGGAAAGACTGAGGGAAAGGGGGCAACAGAGAAAGAGATGGTTGGATGGCATTATCAACTCAATGGCCATGAGTTTGAGATAACTCTGGGAGATAGTGAAGGACAGGGGAGCCTGGAATGCTGCAATCCATGGGGGTTGCAAAGAGTTGGACATGACTCAGGGACTAAATAACAACAACATAGAAGAGTGTAGCTAGGAGCTGCAGTCCTGTCTTTAGATTCCTGATCCCTCTTCCCACCTTCCTGGCTGAATATTGTTCAATTGTTGAGTGTCCTGTTTTCAACCAGAGCCTTTACTTCAGAATGGCCAATGCAGGTAAGGATAACATTTTAGATTCTTAATGATATTACACTCAAGTAACCCATCTCCCATTACAAATCCCAGTTAAGGGTTGATCACAATAAAATGTTCAGTTAATCCTTCCAACAGTTTGAAAGTCACCAATTCAGTTTCAATAAGTGATTGATAGCATGATGATTTACATATGTTTAGTTTAGGAAATGGGAGAGAGAAAGATGAGTACAAAACTGATATAGGAAAGGGGAAGGAGAAGAGAGGAAAAAAGGGATACAGAAGAAAGAACTGAGGGGAAAGAGAAGCAGAAGGAGAAAGAGAAAGAAAGACCGAAAGGAAGGAGGAGAACGAAGCATCCATTGTTTGCTCCCAGATCCATCTAAGGCCCTTCAAGGAAGCAGGTCTGTAGAAAACCAGGACCAGTGCCACAAGGTTATGGATAATAATTGATGTTTTTTGTGGGGCAAAAGGGAAAAGGAGGGGTTGAGGATGAAAGAAGTCAGGAGGGAGATGGAAAAGTTTTCAGGGTCACACGATACATTTATCAGAAGCTTTTAAAGAAGTGTTTAAGAGCAGCTAAGCTGTTGCTATGGAAATAGGTAAAAGCTAATCCATTATCTGCAACCTCTGGATGCCACTAGCCTGCCGCTGGGGGGCATTCTGCATTTTATTATTATTTCTTTTTCTTTCCTCTCCTCTATTTTTTCCCTATCTGAACACATCACTGGAATTATGAGAAACAAATTAATAAAAGCCGAGGGAAAGGGAATTTGACTCCCTGAGAGATTATATTAACACACGAGGGAACCTTCACCCCATGTGTCAACTCGTAAAGAGAGAGATTATTTCAAGAAGATAAGACAGAAAGAAAACAACAATATCTGAGCACCTGGAGGGATAAATGCCCTGTTCCTCCGAGCCACTCACATCCTTGGCTGCATCTCTGAGGTTTGTGCTAAAACCTGCAGAAGGCAGCCTATGCCTCCTGGTTTCCACCCAGTCTGTGACCCTTGATTGGAGCCACTTAAGAGGCTTTGAAGCTTCAGGAAAGAATCTGCAGAAGCCATTTTATAAGTAGCCCTCATTTTACATAAAAGTTGTGATTTAGCTATGGGCGAACTCAAAAGCAAATTTATGCAAAGCCAATGTCATTTCCCATAATATGCATGTCTGAAATATAGGTTTTAATCAAAGGATGCTTTAAATGTGCATATTTGTGGGAAGTGCTAACGATGAAAACATTACCAATCCCGCTGTTACCCCAGGATCCTCCTGCCTGCTCACCATTTCCCAGGTAAGAGAAATGTCCGCCCTGACTTGGGCTCAGTACTTGTGACTCTACATAGACAACTTGCAGAACTTGGTTACCTTTGTCTATTTACCTATAGAGTGATGGTCTCACAGTTAAATCAAACTCTAAGTAATTACCCAAACTCACAATGTAATACATCTTTCCACACATCCCAACACCCGGTCATTTGTGTGTCTCCCTGAAACCTAGAAGACCATTTAGTTTCCTCCTCATGTCTTCATTCCAACAGCCAATAGGTCACCGCATATGGCAATGGTCATTGTCTAAAATGACTTATATTTCTTCATTTCCCTTCATCTCCACAACCACAACCTCTTTTTAAAAATGTATTCTGTTGAAGTATACATGCATGCTAAGTCCGTACAGTCGTGTCTGACTCTTTGTGACCCTATGGACTGTAGCCTGCCAGTCTTCTCTGTATACCTCCCAGGCAGGTATACTGGAGTGGGTTGCATGCCCTCCTCCAGGGGATCTTCCCAACCCAGGGATCGAACCTGCATCTCCTGTGTCTCCTGCATTGGCAGGTGAGTTCTTTACCACTAGTGCTACCTGGAAAGCCTGACATTGAAGTATAGTTGATTTAAAATGTTGTGTTAATTTCTACTGCACAGCAAAATAATTCATATATATATATATATATATCTTCTTTTCCATTTGGCTTATCACAGGATATTGAATGTAGTTCCCTATGCTATACCCACCTTGTTATTTATCCAACCTATATATAATAGTTTGCATCTGCTAATCCCAACCTCCCAATCTCTCCCCACCCTCCTCCTTGGCAACCATAAGCTTGTCCTTCATGTCTGTGGGTTTGTTTCTCTTTTGCAGATAAGTTCATGTGTGCCATATTTTAGATTTAACATGCGTGATATCACATGATGTGTGTCTTCTGTCTGACTTACTTTGCTTAGTATGATAATCTCTACTTGCATCCATGTTGCTGCAAAGGGCATGATTTCATTATGACTGAGTCATATTCCATTGCACACATGTACCACATCCTCTTTATCCATTCCTCTGTCAACGACCGTGATCTAGCTGGGGCGCTTAGCATTTCTTATTCAAACTACCCCAACTACTTCCTAACTGCTTTGTCTGCCTGCCTCAGAATGCTTCTCTTCCATTCCCCACTTTGCTGAGGAAGCCATCTCTCTAAAATGACAATCCGCCTGCTGGCTCTGCTTCCTAAAATCCTTCACAAGCTCCCTGTGGCCTCTGTGAACTCCTGGGGATGGTGGGATGCTGTCTCCTGCCATCTCCGTGGACTCCTCAGCTGCTCCACTTCTGTATGTACCCCGGGTTCCAGATTTGTGTGTCATCCTCACTAGATACATGTTCCTTGATGGTGAGCCCTGTATCCTGGCCATCTGGGCCTGCTCAGAAGCCGGGTCAGTGCCTGGATGAGATGGTCTCCCTATAAATGCTTGCTGATTGCCGCCAGTGGGGATTCATTACCTCCCTGCCTAATGACAGCCATCACAGGGCTCACGCTCCAATCTACTGTGAACACCATTCACAGCATCGCTGTAAAATGAATTCATGCCTTTCTTAATCAGTTCTGCGAATTTAAATTCTGAATCATCAGCTCACTTAGAGAGAGACATAACCACTAAACACCCCATGTAACTCAGTGGCCAGCGACAGCACGGGTGAGCAGGGCTGTGGGCAGCCAAGTAAATGTACTGATGCTCAAATTTAAAGCAAATTATGACCCATTTTGCAGCAGATTTCCCTTTGCAATTGAAATTACTGGGCTGCGGAGCTACGTGTCTGACACCCATACGGCAGCATCCTCAACAATCCCTGGACACCCACGGAGTTACGGAAGGGTCACCCTTGGCGTGGGCGGAATTGGAGGCTTCCAGGGTCAAAGAGGATCCTTGGAGGAGTCTGCAGTAAATTCTCTTTCCCCCAGGCACGCATGAACCAAAAAGCACAGGCTGGGAAGAGACAGAGAAGAATGTATTTGGGTTATAATGTGAGCTCTTGCTTGAAAACAGATGATTAGCACTCTGAAATGAGGGCCTGGCAGCACAGGGCCCTCTGATTTAAAGAACTGAAATTGATGTTTCCAGGGCATGGTCCGTAATTACTCAGAGCTTCAAGAGAAATGATGGATTAAGAAAAAAGAGACACATAGACATTTTGTGAAGTACGATTTGGAGACTAGGACTCAAAGGAAAAAAGAAAGGACAGTATGAAAAAAAATATATCAGAGGTAGGACCTACAGGAGTAATTTTGTTGGTGAATGGGTGGTTCTTGACATTTGGGTGACAAAGAAGGAATCTGCAGGCCAAATTGAAAGACTATCCTTCCTAATCATTCAGAACAACTAGAGGCAAGCTTGGGTTAGAACTGAAAAATGGAACTGGAATTGATGGTAAAAACCAGAACCACATGCCCATATAAAATCTGATATATAGATAACTTTTAAGATTGTCTGGTCTGTTTAATAGCCCAGTGTGCTTGAAGACATAATAAAATAATAAAATAATGAGGAGAGGTGAAGACAGAAAACTATGGTCTGTGAAGAAGAAACTTTTCATCTGGATGAGTCCTGGCACCAAGTTATCCTGAGAGGAGTGACGCTGTCTAGGACAGGGGTCACCAACCTCCAGGACATAATGCCTGATAATCTGAGGTGGAGCCAATGCAATAATAATAGAAACAAAGTGCACAATAAATGTGATGCAGTCGAACCATCCTGAAACTACCCCCACCCTCACCCACAGTCCATGTAAAGACTGTCTTCCACAAAACTGGTCCCTGGTGCCAAAAAGGCTGGGGACCTCTAGTCTAGGAGACCTTTGGGGTTGAGCTTCTCATTTCAGCATAATAATAATTTGACTCAGATTGAGAAAATTTAAGCTAACTGGCTGACACTAAAACTGGAAACTGACAACGCACAACGGCCATCAAGGACAGCCTCCAACACTGGAAATGCCTTCATGCAAATGCTGAGCTCAATGAATGGACAGAGGTCAGGCCGCACATCGGAAGGCAAGGTGGGCCGTGAACCGCGTTCTGTGTGGTACTCACGGCTGCTTTCCGCATGGATACAGAGTACATGGAAAGTGCCTGTCTGCGCTCCCCTAGTGGCAAGCAGACCTCCTCTGGTTGTGCATGACCAATTTTTTTTTGATTCACTAAGATACTTGTTGACACATATGATCAGTTTAAGTGGCCATACCACTCTGAGACATGTTATTACCCTGCCACCCTAAAGATGAGGTTGATGTGACCAGTTGAGAGCAGAGTTAGGATTTGAAGATGGGAGTTTGACCTCAAAGCCTGTGCTCATTAGCACTCTGCTAAGCTCTGGGATAACACTCTTGCCCTGATGCTTAGAGCTTAAAGAATTCCTGTTAGGTTTGTAAATTTGTAGCTGTACGTGAGAATGAGGAGACAGAGAGGAAAAGTGTGTGCTGTGGGGAGGGGCCATACCCATCTCCCACTGCCCCTGGGCCTATTGTTGGCCTTTTCAAAATTGACATTCTCCTTGGAATAAACTGCTTAAGGCTAAGGGGTCTTACACCAGAGGGTGGGAATGTTCGAGAACTGGAGAGGGCCCATGGTTGCACAACCTTGTGAATGCTCTAAATGCCACTGAGTTGTTCACTTTAAAATAGCTAATTTCATCTTATGTGAATATCACCTCAATACATTATTTTTAAAAACTCACCTTCTCCAAAATTGTTCCATAATTAAACTCGCTTGATTGAGGTGTTTTATTTTCAGGGCCCACTTATCCCTTCTGAAGGCAGTCTGCAGAAGCCAGTTTTACACGTTTATTTTAAAACGTTGAAGTACTATTGTCAGCTTTTGCAGTGTAATAAAACCTCACTGATTTGCATTTTCTAAAAAAGTGAAAACTTTTTTGAGTGGAGGTGTACCAGGGAAGAACAAATCTGACTCCATATTGGATCTGTTCTTTTTACTGTGACCCTTGTGCCTATAACTTGTGCTTAGTCATGCTGGCTCTGTCCCTGTTGTAAAAGAATGTTGCCTGTAGCCTGAAATAAACAGGAGAGCCCATTCTTAGCACTCTGCCCCACAAGGGTATAACACATTCCATTCATAGTGTTAGTTGCTCAGTCTCATCCGACTCTTTGCAATTTCATGGACTATAGCCCACCAGGGTCCCCTGTCCATGGAATTCTCCAGGCAAGAATACTGGAGTGGGTTGTCATTCCTTTCTCCAAGGGATCTTCCTGACACAGGGATCAAACCTGGGTCTCCCACATTGCAGGCAGATTCTTTACCATCTGAGCTACCTGGGAAGCTTTTATTTTGCTTATTTGGCTGTGCCACAAGACAGGTGGGATCTTAGTTCCCCTGACCAGGGATTGAGACGGTGCCCCTATTCATAGAGAGATAAAAAGTGGCAGAACAGAGAGCAACATCTCTCTTGCTGGAGATTTATAGGAATAGCATGACCTGATCTGGGCTTCCCAGGTGGCGCTACTGGTAAATAACCCCCCTGCCAAAGCAGGTGATCTAAGAAAAGCATGTTCGATCACTGGGTTGGGAAGATCCCCTGAAAGAGGTCATGGCAACCCACTCCAGTGTTGTTGCCTGGAGAATCCCATGGACTGGGGAGCCTGGTGGGCTACGGTCCATAGGGTCACACAGAGTCGAACATGACTGAAGCGACTTAGCAGCAGCAACATGACCTGACCTAAGTGGATAGCTGCAAGAACAAAGGATTCCAACACCAAGAAGTTTCCCTCATCCAACTTCACGACTCCCTCACCAGATCTTTAAATATGCTTTGCTGAAACCCTTCAGGGAGTTTAGGGGTCTTTAGGCGCAATCACCCATTTTCTTGCATAACCCTACAATTAACCCTTCTCTGCTCCAAATACTGACATTCTGGCTTGTTTGGTCTCACTGTGCATTGGGCATGAGGGCTTGCATTCAGTAACAGAGGGAGGGTGGGGTAGTTGATTCAGGATCTACCTCCAAAACATTGATGGCAATGAAAAATGCTGCTACATCCAGATGGAAACGCCTTAGGTGGGCAAGTTTAGATGACCACACTGTCATCAACTACAACCTTCTCAATAGGGAATTTATAACATGAATGCTTGAGGAACATCCATCCACCGATTCATTTTATGGATGAAACCAAGGGTGAGGGATAGATAGGATTCAACTTGGCCAAAAGCACACAGGATGTTGAGGATATTCTAGGTCCTTGAAGACAGACCCTTGCTGGACCCCTAGCTGGGCTCTCTTGATTGGGCCACTTTGGTCACCATAGCCTCTGGCTTTTAACCAATAGGGTCTCCATGAGTCAAGAAGTCCTCCCCTTCTTCCTCGACTCTCTAATGAAATGACTCTCCTGTAAGGCACAGCCCTTGCTGCTTTGGCACTTGTGAGAGTCCTGGGAAGCCCAGGTTCAGGATTTGCTTTAGTTTCATCTTCTGAGAGTGGGCATGTTCTGATGATTCATCCCATAGCGTCTGTTCCTCTACATATAGCGATCTTATTTCTTCTGAATTTCTGCACAATTTTTTTTCATGCAAAAAGGGCTCAGAAAACATGGTTCACAGTTGATAGTGGAGGCTATCATTGAGGAACACAGTATCAGTTGATAATATAGTGAGGAAGTGATCCCACAGTACCCCCTAAGGCTCTGGCATGAGTGTCACAAACACTTACAGAGTAGGCTCCCTAAACAATGTGATGTGAAGGAATTCATTTGCACTCCCCTTAAGGGATTTTTCCCCTGTGTGCATGCATTTATACATTATGTACTCCACAGCGTTAAAAAAAAATTGTGCTGAGCTTTGGGTCTCTGTGACTGTGTTTTATGTGCAGGGTTAAACATGCTCAGAAAGTTTCATAGGTTTTATCGTCCTGGTGAAAAGCCAGTGGGGTGGAGTAAACATCATGCATATAACTCAGAGACAAAAGTCAAATACTCCACTTGAGACTCCTCCACTTCTTATTAATGGAATCCTGGGCAGAATGCTTAATACTGCAGAAACTTTCTCTTCATCTGTGAAAAGGGAATAATGCTAGCACGTCTAACCTCATGATGTCATGATGGTATTCCAACAAGAAGATGCAGATCGAGGCATTTTGAGAGCTGTAAAATGATTCTGGTATTTCACAAATAACAATTTGAAATTTGTACATCACAGGTCTCCACAATCTGTTGGAACTTGCACCATTCAAATTCAGAAGCAGAAAGCGTGGCTGCTGGAGGCCTCTTTGTAGGTCACCTTCTCCTTTACTCACTGGATGCTACTTCAACCCAGAATCCCTTTTTTCCCACATGGTCAGTGTTTCCAAAACATAAACCCTAACACTCAGCTTAACTCTGAATTGTGTCCATGATGTGTGCTGTGAAGGTCTGCCAGTGACTTCCCAGCAGGGCCCACATCTGGACCACGTTCTGGTTGCACACCGCTCTTGGGTGTTAACTCAGGAATCATATATACTCTCTCCCATGCCCACATTTGACCTTCTCCCAACTGCAAGCTCTCCCATGACCCCATTTACCTTGTAGGAGCTCATGGGAACCAACATCCCAGAAGCTTGCTCAGACTCCGGCCTGGGCTCTACCCCTGCCCAGGGCCTCACCTGGGCTCAAACTCTGGACATTCCCTCCTGGACAACAGAGTTCTCTGCTGGCCTACTAACCACCCCAGTGGCTATGACTGGCATTTCCCAATTGAACAAGAAGCTCTCCTTGCATTTAATGCTCTTGATACATAGACAACCAGAGTACCTTCCACTTCTTTTAGCTTTATCACATTGAGTAGATGTTTTTACCTACTGTGTTTCTGGTGTCTGTTAAGCCCCCAATATTTACAAAGCATGGTGCCAGGGGGTATAACTTGGAGGGGAGAAAGCCACAGATGTATGTGAATTATCATTTTGCATCAAGAAACCAAAAAATTTTGTTTGTTTAATCCTTAGGTAGAAAAATTGGGCTCCAAATCAGACAATACCTGTTACTGTAAAATTAAGTATATTTGGACTGTCTAACATAGGATTTGAAATCTGAATTAGTTTGTGAGCATAGCATAGACAAGTAGGGTGTCTGAACACTTACCTGTTATAACCTCTGTTGCCTCAGCATAGCTCTTTTTTAAAGGTGTTTTGCCCTGAATCACCCCAATAGTACATCAAGAGAAGCAGACAGCTAGAAAATGCTACTTGTTAATAGACTGATTGACTGGGTTAAAATGTTTCTGATTATCACAGAGACCTAAGATACCATCACTTGGAAACGTGTGAACAGTTCACTAATGAGTTATTCAATTTAATCAGCATTTTTTTGTGGAGAAATTGCTTTGTTCCAGGCATGATGATACTGTGGGTGAAACAATGGTAAGAAAGAGGCTGCAAAAAGCTTGTGTGCTGCTGGGAAGTCATCACTATCACTTTCTGTATGTTGCTGTGAGGTCCTCTGATAAGGTGTGGAGATAGGTGCTGTGGAAGTCCAGTGGAGGAAAATCTTACAGTCATGGAATGTCAAAGTGAAAACGTGTCCATGCCCCCTTGTACCTTGTTTTTGTTTTAATATTTATTTTTATATACTTACTTGGCTGTGCCAAGTCTTAGTTGTGGCATGTGGGATCTTCCGCTTCCTTGCGGTCCAGTGACTAATGACTCTGAATGCCAAATGCAGGGGGCCCAGGTTCGAACTCTGGTTGGAGGACTAGATCCCACATGCCGCAACTAAGAGCTTCTTGTCTTCTGAGGTAAAAGGCTGACTCCAGAGTTGATTGGGAAATGTGAAGATGTAGAAACAAAGGATATCTATTGGGCGGGGGAAATGGAAACAGTTTGGACTATAAATCAGACACATAGCAGAGTCACTGAAAGCCCAGTTCCCTGAAAGATATGAAGTCCTGACACATAGGAATCTAAGTTGTTTTTACAGGAAGCAGAATCCTCTCCAGATAAAAACTACTGACCACAAGAACATGGACCCTAGACTGGTTGAAACCGGAAGACTGATGATGCTTGAAACCTCACCTGGATGCTAACCAGTCTGAGCATTGCGCAGGAGCCCGTCACACACCCTGCGGCCCCTCCCTCGCTCTGCCTTTAAAACCCCTTCCCTGAAGCCACAGCGGGGGTTGGGTCTTTGGGGAATGAGCTGTAACATGGCAGAGTGTTGTCCCAGGGCATAGCAGAGTGCTCATGAGCATAGACTTGAGGTCAAACTCCCATCTTCAAATCCAAAGTCTGCTATTGACTGGCAACATCAGCCTCAGATCTAGGGCAGGGGGTAATAACACGTGTCTCAGAGCAGGGTGGTAAGTCATAGTGGAGCCAGTTCAAGGAAAAGCAGAACGTTACAGTGAGGACGCAGGCTGATGTCACGGATCCCAAAGGCAGGAACAGAACGATGGCCTCAGGAACGGAGTGAGATCTAGGGCAAGCGACGCGGTAGCGACCTAGGAAGTGCTCTCTCTCTCACCACCTCCTGCCTCCGCTTCTCACCTCATCGTTCTTCTCTCCAGTGACAAACAGCTCTTATAATTTCCCAGTTCACATGGTGAGAAGGCACCGGCGCTGCAGTCACTGGGGTGCCGTCACTACCGTTTAAAATAGCTGAGGCACTTTCGCTGTCTGATTTCAAATTCTTTGCGAATAGAGGGCACTGGCTTAACCCTCAACAGGCGGCACCTATGGTGCAACGAACGATAAAAGAGGGATGGAGTTCTATTTTTATTTCATTTATTTATTTTAAATTGGAAGATAATTGCTTTACAATATTCTGTTGGTAAGGATGGAGTTTTATTGAGCTCCATGGAGCGTTACTCCATTGAAGGATGGAGTTTTATGTAGGATGGAGTTTTATTTATTATAAGGATGGAGTTTTATTGAATTCCATTGTAACCTTGCAGCAGGGTTGGGGGAGGGGATGGGTTAGGGATGATGTGGAGGTTACTTTCTTACAAAGAGGAAAACATTGTGTGCTGGAGGGACACAGGGCAGTTTCCACCCCAGGGAACTTCAAGTTGTCAAATGTGGTTATGAAGGTATCATGACTGAGGGAGGGCAGGTCATAAAAGCATTGAGAATTATGTTTAAATGAATGGAGTTTTTTTAACCCTTAGGGCAATGAGAAACAATTCTAGAGTGGGAGGGAGTTGGGTAATGTTTTGTTTGTACTTATTTGGAAGTTGGATTCAGGAGTAGACAAAACCAGACTCATTCTTTAGAAAGATCTTCTTGCTGTAGTTCAAAGTTTGGGTTAAAAGCTTTGGTCTGAGATGACAGTTCTGGGAGCTAGGGAACAGGCAGTGGGCCTGGAGTTGTACAGAGCAGTGTGTATTGTTTGACTCTGGTCGTGTATGTACAACCTACAGGCAGATAGCTCAGTGAATGGCAACAGAATCTGGAAATGTGGATGAGGGCAAGTCAGGAGCTAATGTAACAGGTGGAAATGAAGCTCGAATGAAGAAGGATTACTTCATTGCACCTTCCTTAGTGTTTTTCTTCCTTATCTCTGTTTTTCTCTACCTCTTTTGTTCCGATTAGTCAAGGCAGAAAAATACAAACTTTTGTATTTAGAACCAAAATGTAATACATCGCTGTGCAAATACCAAGAGATATATAGGGTTATAAAACCTAAAAATAACAGCATTAATCAAGTAATTTCACTGCCACATATTTATTCTAAGGAAATAATCAGTGACATGCATGAAGTTCCTTGAAAAATGTTCTTTACTGTCAGGTCATGAATAGAAAAAACTAACCAACAAAAATGTTAGAAGCAATCTATATTTTCAGTGCTTAGGATTGGTTAAATGAATTATTTCCATAAGATGGAATATCATTCAACTGTATTGGGTTGAACAGGATCCCACCAAGATTTCTGTCCACCCCAGAACCTTGGTACATGACCTTCCTTGTAAACACGGTCTTTGCATATGTAGTTTTACTGGATTACGGTGGGTCTTAATCTGATGACCTGGTGGCCTGAAAAAAACAGGTAAACATGGACACGGTAGACACGCTCATAGGAAAGATGCTCGAGAGAAGACAGAAGCAGAGGCTGGAGTGATGCTGTCAGTCAAGGATGCCAAGAACTGCCAGCAACCTCCAAACAAAAGAGGTGAGAAAGGATGCTCTTCTAGGGCCTCCAGAGACAGCACTACCAACACCTAGATGTCCTACTTCCAGACTCCACAACGAGGAGAGAATATACTTTTGCTGTTTTAAGCTACCCAGTAAGTGGTATTTTTTTTCCAACTAATAGTGCAACCATTAAAATTAACTTATTTTAAAAATTAGTAAAATATTAAAATTGCATGTTCACTGAAAAGAGGTTGTAGATTTTCATTCATGGCAGTGTGGTAAAGATGCTTGACATGATACATACATTTTTTGTTAAAATTAAGAAATATATAATTGCACTAAAAATAGAAGGAAAACATTATGGGGGAAACAGGAAACACACAGATGTAAGGGATACATTCTGCCCCTTGGGAAGGAGCAGGGCAGGGCAGTGGGGACTGGGGCACACTCACAGGATTGGGGGCTGGCCGTGCCCACACCTTTTAGTGACTAGAACTGGGTTTCCTACAGGAAGCTGAAGGCAAGATGACATACCCATCCATGAGCTGGGCTGAAGGACTCTGCTTGGCCCTTAAGGAAGGAGCCTGTGTATCTATGTGAGGTCAGAACCAGACCTGAGTGAGTGGGGATTCGTCCAGAGCTGAGAGACCCACACAGGAGACCACCATCCCCCACCGGAGGGGGTTGCCATTTCCTTCTCCAGGGGATTTTCCTTTACAGAGGGTATTTAAGGTAAAATAAGGTGGTTAGAGTGGGCCCTAGTCCAGTATGATTGGTGTCCTTGTAAGAAGAAATGAGAAAACAGACAGACACTGAGGAGACCAAGTGAATACACAGGAAAGAGATGGCTGATGCAAGGCAAGGAGAGAGGCCTCTGGGGGAACCAGCCTGCTGACACCTTGATCTTGGACTGCTTGCCTCCAAAACTATGAAAAAATAAATGTCTTCTGTTTAAGTCATAGATGCTGTATCCTCACAGGGCAGAAGGGTGAGGGAGCTGTCTGGGGTCTTTATTATAAGAGCACCGATCACCTCCAAAGACTGCCTCCGCCCTTCCAATACCATCCCCTGGGATGAGGTTTTCACATATGATTTCTGAAGGGACACAGATAGAATATAGTGCAAAGATAGACAACCTTAAAAACTAGAAGACTGAAAAGTTAGATCCTCTGCAGAGAAATATCAATGAACAGGTTTCTAAGCAACAGCAATAAGACGCCCTAAAACAATGGGCTGCTGCAGGCTTTGCTTAGGAAGGAGTCATAGCCGATGGACAACTGTATATCCAGCTTAAGTGCCATTCAAGAGAGAAGGGAAATAAAATTGGTTTAAGATAGAAAAGGAATGATAGATTTTACTGCCCAGAGACCTTGGTCCCAAAGGACCAAGTGGGGAAAAAAAAAGCCCAAACAAAGGTAATGAATTCAGATTAAAGCCTCTGGTATTTAAGCTGAGGTTAAAGAAATAAATTAGAAAACTAAGGCAAATCTAAATATTGATTGCAATCATAATTATAACTTTCATATTAAAAATACCTGAATCTAAGCTTGTAAATAAGAAGTCTGCAAATTACAGCCCATAGGCCAAATCTGCCCTTCCTTCTGTTTTCATAATAAAGTTTTATTGAAACATGGCCACACTCATTTCCTTATAAATTGCCTGTGGTTTTTTCTTGCTGTAACAGCAGGGTAGATTAGGTGCAATAACCATCATATGACCTTTAAAGCTTAAGAAAGCTACTGTTTGCCCTTTACAGAGTAAGTTCTAGATCACAATGCCATGGAAATATGATGATGAGAAGTGATAATTTGAGGAGAGTGTATGTATGTGCATAAAAGTTTACTGAAGTCCTCATTTCTGGAAGAAGGTACCACATGCTGTTTTACTTTAATTTCATTGAAAGTTATCAATTTAAATATGCATGTGTACTAAAATCTTAAAGGTAAACAGTAAAACAATAGGAATAAGAAGATGTGGTACATATATTTGGCAGAATATTACTCAGCCAGAAAATAAGTGAAACTGTGCCATTTGTAAAGATGGAGATGGACTTCTCTCTACAGTCATATAGAGAGAAGGTGGAAATGAAGCTCGAATGAAGAAGGATTACTTCATTGCACCTTCCTTAGTGTTTTTCTTCCTTATCTCTGTTTTTCTCTACCTCTTTTGTTCCGATTAGTCAAGGCAGAAAAATACAAACTTTTGTATTTAGAACCAAAATGTAATACATCGCTGTGCAAATACCAAGAGATATATAGGGTTATAAAACCTAAAAATAACAGCATTAATCAAGTAATTTCACTGCCACATATTTATTCTAAGGAAATTATCAGTGACATGCATGACGTTCCTTGAAAAATGTTCTTTACTGTCAGGTCATGAATAGAAAAAACCAACCAACAAAAATGTTAGAAGCAATCTATATTTTCAGTGCTTAGGATTGGTTAAATGAATTATTTCCATAAGATGGAATATCATTCAACTGTATTGGGTTGAACAGGATCCCACCAAGATTTCTGTCCACCCCAGAACCTTGGTACATGACCTTCCTTGTAAACACGGTCTTTGCATATGTAGTTTTACTGGATTACGGTAGGTCTTAATCTGATGACCTGGTGGCCTGAAAAAACAGGTAAACATGGACACGGTAGACACGCTCATAGGAAAGATGCTCAAGAGAAGACAGAAGCAGAGGCTGGAGTGATGCTGTCAGTCAAGGATGCCAAGAACTCCCAGCAATCTCCAAACAAAAGAGGTGAGAAAGGATGCTCTTCTAGGGCCTCCAGAGACAGCACTACCAACACCTAGATGTCCTACTTCCAGACTCCACAACGAGGAGAGAATATACTTTTGCTGTTTTAAGCTACTCAGCAAGTGGTATTTTTTTTCCAACTAATAGTGCAACCATTAAAATTAACTTATTTTAAAAATTAGTAAAATATTAAAATTGCATGTTCACTGAAAAGAGGTTGTAGATTTTCATTCATGGCAGTGTGGTAAAGATGCTTGACATGATACATACATTTTTTGTTAAAATTAAGAAATATATAATTGCACTAAAAATAGAAGGAAAACATTATGGGGGAAACAGGAAACACACAGATGTAAGGGATACATTCTGCCCCTTGGGAAGGAGCAGGGCAGGGCAGTGGGGACTGGGGCACACTCACAGGATTGGGGGCTGGCCGTGCCCACACCTTTAGTGACTAGAACTGGGTTCCCTACAGGAAGCTGAAGGCAAGATGACGTACCCATCCATGAGCTGGGCTGAAGGACTCTGCTTGGCCCTTAAGGAAGGAGCCTGGGTATCTATGTGAGGTCAGAACCAGACCTGAGTGAGTGGGGATTCATCCAGAGCTGAGAGACCCACACAGGAGACCACCATCCCCCACTGGAGGGGGTTGCCATTTCCTTCTCCAGGGGATCTTCCTTTACAGAGGGTACTTAAGGTAAAATGAGGTGGTTAGGGTGGGCCCTAGTCCAGTATGATTGGTGTCCTTGTAAGAAGAAATGAGAAAACAGACAGACACTGAGGAGACCAAGTGAATACACAGAAAGAGATGGCTGATGCAAGGCAAGGAGAGAGGCCTCTGGGGGAACCAGCCTGCTGACACCTTGATCTTGGACTGCTTGCCTCCAAAACTATGAAAAAATAAATGTCTTCTGTTTAAGTCATAGATGCTGTATCCTCACAGGGCAGAAGGGTGAGGGAGCTGTCTGGGGTCTTTATTATAAGAGCACCGATCACCTCCAAAGACTGCCCCCTACTTCCGATACCATCCTCTGAGATGAGGATTTCACATATGATTTCTGAAGGGACACAGATAGTCAGAATATAGTGCAAAGATGGACAACCTTAAAAACTAGAAGACTGAAAAGTTAGATCCTCTGCAGAGAAATGTCAATGAACAGGTTTCTAAGCAACAGCAATAAGATGCCCTAAGACAATGGGCTGTTGCAGGCTCAGCTTAGGAAGGAGTCATAGCCGATGGACAACTGTATATCCAGCTTAAGTGCCATTCAAGAGAGAAGGGAAATAAAATTGCTTTAAGATAGAAAACGAATGATAGATTTTACTGCCCAGAGACCTTGGTCCTAAAGGACCAAGTGGGGAAAAAAAAAGCCCAAACAAAGGTAATGAATTCAGATTAAAGCCACTGGTATTTAAGCTGAGATTAAAGAAATAAATTAGAAAACTAATCAAATCTAAATATTGATTGCAATCATAATTATAACTTTCATATTAAAAATACCTGAATCTAAGCTTGTAAATAAGAAGTCTGCAAATTACAGCCCATAGGCCAAATCTGCCCTTCCTTCTGTTTTCATAATAAAGTTTTATTGAAACACGGCCACACTCATTCCCTTATAAATTGCCTACGGTTTTTTCATGCTGTAACAGCAGGGCAGATTAGGTGCAATAACCATCATATGACCTTTAAAGCTTAAGAAAGCTACTGTTTGCCCTTTACAGAGTAAGTTCTAGATCACAATGCCACGGAAATATGATGATGAGAAGTGATAATTTGAGGAGAGTGTATGTATGGGCATAAAAGTTTACTGAAATCCTCATTTCTGGAAGAAGTTACTACATGCTGTTTTTCTTTAATTTCATTGAAGATTATCAATTTAAATATGCATGCGTACTAAAATCTTAAAGGTAAACAGTAAAACAACAGGAATAAGAAGATGTGGTACATATATATGGCAGAATATTACTCAGCCAAAAAATAAGTGAAACTGTGCCATTTGTAAAGATGGAGATGGACTTCTCTCTACAGTCATATAGAGAGAAGTAAGTCAGAAAGAAAGAAAAATAAAGAAAGAAATGCAAAAAAGCAAAATGGCTGTCTGGGGAGGCCTTACAAATAGCTGTGAAAAGAAGAGAAGCGAAAAACAAAGGAGAAAAGGAAAGATATAAGCATCTGAATGCAGAGTTCCAAAGAATAGCAAGAAGAGATAAGAAAGCCTTCTTCAGAGATCAATGCAAAGAAATAGAGGAAAAGAACAGAATGGGAAAGACTAGAGATCTCTTCAAGAAAATTAGAGATACCAATGGAACATTTCATGCAAAGATGGGCTCGATAAAGGACTGAAATGGTATGGACCTAAAAGAAGCAGAAGATATTAAGAGGTGGCAAGAATACACGGAAGAATTGTACAAAAAATCTCCGCAACCCAGATAATCATGATGATGTGATCACTCATCTAGAGCCAGACATCCTGGAATGCGAAGTCAAGTGGGCCTTAGAAAGCATCACTACGAACAAAGCTAGTGAAAGTGATGGAATTCCAGTTGAGCTGTTTCAAATCCTGAAAGATGATGCTGTGAAAGTGCTGCACTCAATATGCCAGCAAATTTGGAAAACTCAGCAGTGGCCACAGGACTGGAAAAGGTCAGTGTTCATTCCAATCCCAAAGAAAGGCAATGCAAAAGAATGCTCCAACTACCGCACAATTGCACTCATCTCACATGCTAGTAAAGTAATGCTCAAAATCCTCCAAGCCAGGCTTCAGCAATACGTGAACCGTGAACTCCCTGATGTTCAAGCTGGCTTTAGAAAAGGCAGAGGAACCAGAGATCAAATTGCCAACATCCGCTGGATCATGGAAAAAGCAAGAGAGTTCCAGAAAAACATCTACTTCTGCTTTAT
>SJYT01078462.1:489056-510271 GCA_006410635.1 Cephalophus harveyi
GAAGAAAGCTGAGTGCCGAAGAATTGATGCGTTTGAACTGTGGTGTTGGAGAAGACTCTTGAGAGTCCCTTGGACTGCAAGGAGATCCAACCAGTCCATTCTGAAGGAGATCAACCCTGGGATTTCTTTAGAAGGAATGATGCTAAAGCTGAAACTCCAGTACTTTGGCCACCTCATGCGAAGAGTTGACTCATTGGAAAAGACTCTGATGCTGGGAGGGATTGGGGGCAGGAGGAGAAGGGGATGACCGAGGATGAGATGGCTGGATGGCATCACGGACTCGATGGACGTGAGTCTGAGTGAACTCCGGGAGATGGTGATGAGCAGGGAGGCCTGGCGTGCTGCGATTCATGGGGTCGCAAAGAGTTGGACACGACTGAGCGACTGAACTGAACTGAACTGAAGTCAGAAAGAGAGAAGGAAATTTTGTATAATATTGTTTATATGTAGAATCCAGAAGAATGGTACAGATAACCTTGTTTGCAAAGCAGAAACAGAGACACAGATGTAGAGAATAAACATGGATGCTGAGGCGGGGGAGGGGTTGGGCTGGACTGGGAGACTGCGATGGACATATATACACTACTATACGGCTTTCCTTGCAGCTCAGTCAGTAAAGAATCCACCTGCAATGCAAGAGACCCGGATTTGATCCCTGGGTCTGGAAGATCCCCTGGAGGAGCAAAGGGCAACCCACTGCAGTATTCTTGCCTGGAGAGTCCCATGGACAGAGGAGCCTGGAGAGCTACAGTCCATGGCGTTGCAAGAGTCAGACATGACTTAGCGAGACCAGCACTAAACTGCCACCACCAGACTACGATATACAGCACAGATAACTGTTGAGAACCTACTATATAGCACGGGGAGCTCTACTCAATGCTCTATTGTGACCTGAATGGGAAGGAAATCTAAAAAAAGAGGGAGTATTATATGGCTGATTTACTTTGCTGGACAGCGGAAGCAAATACAACGTTGTAAAGCAACTATACTCGAATAAAATTTTTTTAAAGAAATCATTAAAAAAAAAAGCAGGAGTAAAATTTTATCTGTAAATGTGTACATTCAAAATAAGAAATTTAAATTTTTAAAACTTTCAGTTCGGTTCAGTCGCTCAGTCATGTCTGACTCTTTGCAACCCCATGGACTGCAGCACACCAGGCCTCCCCGTCCAACACCAATTCCCGGAGTTTACTCATACTCATGTCCATTGAGTCGGTGATGCCATCCAACCATCTCATCCTCTTTGGTCATCTTCTCCTCCCGCCTTCCATCTTAAAACTTTATAGACTGCTAAAAAGTCAAAAAAAGGAAGCAGAGAAAATAAGAATGAATAGAAAATGCATAATAAGACTCATGGATGTATGTGCATTTAAAGTATTTAAAAACACACTGAAAGCATCGAGGCAGGGAAGATGGGGTATGGAAGGAGAGGGGATATAGCTGTCAACTTAAAATTTTTTTATTTTTTTATTTGATTGCGCCAGCTCCTAGTTGTGGCATGTGGGGTATTACCACCAGGGACTGAATCCAGGGCCCCAAATTGGAAGCTCAGAGTTCTAGCCATTGGACTACCAAAGAAGTCCCTCATCTTTTTTTAGAGTCATCTTTTTCTACACAATTTCAATATCTTATATTAGGAAGAAATTAAGTCAAATTTCAACCATTGTCAATTCTAGGTATAGGGATTAATGCTTTTGTCTTAAGGTTATCTTTAGTTTTATATACTTTTTAGCTTCGCAAAATTAAATAAGACTTTAAAATTATAGAATACTGTGACTGCAATTCAGCTAATCCTATGTGCTACACTCTCACATACCTACCTCACAGCAGACTGGAATCTTAAACATCCAGTTTTCACAGTGATCCCACCATGCCCCTAGCAAGTAACACACAGCCACAGCAGTTGCTATCCTCCCAAGAGGGAACAGAAATGCTCAGACTGGTAACTTACAGGTCCTGTACCTCCCTTTGTGAACGGGGTGATGGTGTCAAGAAACAGGACCAGAAATGAGACTCTCCTTGTAGGGACCACCCCACTGGTCTTTTGCTAAGAGCTCAGAAAATGTCATCTCTGGTGTTCAGGCTGCAATTAGCTATGTAAGTGGTCACAGGAACTGCTTATGAGGCCAGTTCTATTGTCAGCCTCTGCTAGAGTTCTGTTTCTTTTTAATTTCCCTGTTTCCCTAAATGTACAGTTTTAGGGTTTGGCCATTTGGTTCCTATGTTAGTATTTAAGAAGGGACATTCTTCAGTGAGTTAGCCAGTCCCATGTTTATAGAGATATAACAAGTGATTGAACAGGTAATGTCCCCAGACAGCCCAGCAGATTGCTCTGTACGTAGAAGCGAGTATGAAAGATACACTGAAAAGATGAATATGTACCTTAGTATTGGTATTTTACTTTGTCTTATAAAAGTGGACTTTAGGCCTAGACAGTAAAGAATTCGCCTGCAATGCAAGAGAACCAGGTCCAATCCCTGGGTCAGGAAGATCCCCTGGAGGAGTAAGTGGCAACCCACTCCAGTATTCTTGCCTGGAGAATTCCATGGACAGAGGAACCTGGTGGGCTACAGTCCACAGGGTCACAAAGAGTCAGACACGACTGAGTAATTAAGTAGCAGCAGCAGCTTACCTGGTAGCTAAGTCTTAGGCATGCATGGATGCATCTTTAGTTTGCATTTCTGGACTTTCCAGAGTGAATGAATTACACTATTTCTGCTTGTGAGTCCGCAGTCCACTCAGCTCTTGTTATGATGCCCCTGTGTCTTTTTACAGGTGCAATTAGAGAAGTGATTTTCCATATTGAGTTTGCCAAGTTCACACTGTAGTTGTCAACCAATGCATTGAGTTTGTAAATCATATTCCAGGGGCAGGGTGGTAGTAGTGAACCACAGAAAACAAACAAATAAACAAGCAAGCAGAAAAAACTCATTATAACAAGAGCCGGAAGGATAACAACAGCAAATCTTACTCGAGGCAGAAAAAGATATTCCATATCCATCACCAAGCAGAAAATTGAAAAATACACACAAAATACAGATACCTCCTAGTTTATTCTTAGGTCCTAATGGTAACTGGTCTGCATGTGTGGAGCTTTGTTAACAAAAAGCTTTTGTCCACCACTTGTAATCATTTTGAGGTATGACAGTTCCAAAGCATTGGTAATGTACAAGCCAGACTTGCTGAATGTAACATATTAAACAGTTCGCTAGGCTTACAAGGTTCAGAATGTTAAAAATAAAATTGTCCCAGTAGCTCTGCCTGTCTTTGTGCCAAAGCAATACAGATGATTTTTGAATAAAGAAAGCATCAGTGTTCATCTGAGTTTGCTAACAACAGCCAGTGACACAAGATGCTGTACAATACCCTGACTCTATCTCGAACACCCATTAGGATGCATTATCGTGTGCAATATTACATATTCAGGGTCTGACAACATTGATGCGTGCCTGGGAAAAGCAAGACAGGGAAGCCACACGTGGGCTTTACCCTGTGGAAGCCACTCTGCAGGCTGGGTTCCTGCTCCTTCCTCCATCAAGACGACCCCTCCCCTTCCCGCCACACTGGTGAAGAGAATAAAAAAGTCAAATTCTAGGGAACAAAATTGCTATTTGTTTCTGAAAGCAGAGCCACGAACCTAAAACACTCTATGACTTTGTGTGCTAAGTCACTTCCATTATGTCCGACTCTTTGAGACCCTATGGACGGTAGCCTGCCAGGCTCCTCTGGCTTTGCGATTCTCCAGGCAAGACTAGTGGGTTGCCATTTCCTTCTCCAGGGGATCTTCCCGACCCAGGGATCTAACCCATGTCTCTTAAGTTTCCTGCATTGGCAGGCGGGTTCTTCACTGCTAGAACCACCTGGGAAGCCCCACCGTGACTTCGTCTCTGTTGGCTTCCTTGGGCGGACAGCAAGGATGAAGTGGGGTCCTGTAAGAACCCAGCAGATCTGTTGGCCCAGTGGCATCGGTGCCCTCCACATTCCCAGGGTGTCTGTGTGTGTCTGTCTCCCTCCAAGGCAAGAGCTTTTGTACACCTTCTACAATGTGACATGACTTTGGAGTCTTCCGAGAAGAGTGTGTTCCTTTCATCGGTGGTCCCCAACCTTTTTGACATCAGGGACCAGTTTTGTGGAAGACAATTTTTCTATAGACTAGAGTGACGGGGTGGTTTCAGGGTGATTCAAGCTCATTATGTTTATTGTGCATTTTATTTCTGTTGTTATTATACCAGCTCCACCTCAGATCATCAGGCCAGTTAGATCCTGAAGGTTGGGGACCCTTGTCTTACGACAATCAACTACAAATTGTTATGACTTCGGGGTGGGCTTGCCAAGACAATGGACAGACTAAAGTATGTGTGTATGTGTGTGGAAAAGGAGGGAGACAGAGGATGGTGAGATTGGTAGTTGACCAGGTAATGATACCCAGATGCAGTGTGATAAGCAGCTTACAGACAAGCACAGCGGAGCTCCAGGACCTGTAGGATCCTGGCAAAACCCTTGAAAGACAGCCGCTTGGAGACCAGAGACCTTGCTTGCCAAGGGTCTCAGGAAGGCAGCATCTTCTTGTCCCCCAAGGGCCTGAAGATTCATTGCACTCATCCCATGAAGAGCTCCCCCTTAGCACTGTGGCATGTGGGGACGAGCTGTCCTGAGAGACGACGGAGCTCTGATGGCTGAGATGCTCGGAGGATGGTGCTGGATCTCCGCAGCCTAATGGGCCCAGCGAGGCAGTAAATTTCACAGCAACTTGACACATTAATATAGAAGTACAGTCTGTTATATCAAAGGGAGATTGTCTGAGTCCTTAAGGGGAAACCGGCAATCCAAAAATGAGAAGTGTGCACTGGTGACTTGTGAAAAATGTAGTTAACACTAAACTTGAAAGCCGGGCTGCATGCTGTCCCCGTGGAGTTCTCCTCAAGGGCGGACTCGGCCCCTGCCAGACGCCTGGAACATCCACCTCTGCAGACTACGGTGGGGAGGAACCCAGCCCTCTGTGCAGCCGGCGTAGGGAGAGCCAGCACAGACAGCTGTGGGTGGTCCAGGGGGATGGCACAGGCTGCCTTTCTGTAGTTCTGTTTCCCATGTGTCTTTGACTAATCATAGCGCATTTCTGTAGGCCTCCACAGAAAACAACTTAATCCCCAATAACAGAGAGATGGTTTGGTAAACTACAGAATATCCACAGGATGAAAAAGGATGACTCCATTGCAATGATTATTGTGAAGACCAAATTAGAAACAAACATGGGGAATATTTCAGCTCAATGTTTAAAGAACATGTAGACCAGGATATCATCAGAACAGATGAAAACCCATGAAATTACAGTGCTCAGGACTGGAAAGTAACATGATAGGACGGAACGAGTTATGTTAGAAGAAAGAGATGATGTTGCACGTGTGTGTGTGTGTTTTTTTTTTTTTTTCATTTTGCAAATGTGCTTTATTACTTATTCTTAAGGCCTATATTTTTAATAAACCATAGGCATAAGGTGCTAACTTAATCTGTTAACACCTATTATATTTTTGCTTAGTCGTTATCTAATACTAATATTTTTAGCACATGCTTAACTTTTCATCCCAAAGCTAGAGACCAAGTACAGCTGAAGGGGAAAGGCCCTGTATTTCTCACACCCACGATTCACTTTCCCCATGATTTTGCTCACTTCTCACTGACTTTAACAAACTTGATCCTTGTGCAACACAGGCTCATGTAACCAAATCAATATGCATTGTTCTCAGGAGAATCAACTCCAGAGGCAACCTTTCCATCATTCTGCTTTTGTTGTTGTTGTTTTGTTTTGATTTTGTTTCAAATAATGCCCTAAAATCAACTATCACAAGGGTAAGTTTTAATTGAATAAGTCTAGTACGTGAAAGTCTAGGGGATTTGGATTGAGTCCAGGTGTTTCTGTAAGTACTTTGGAAGCTAGTTGGAATGGGCAACACATTTGGGGTGACAGCATTTGGAGTTTCTAAAAGAAAAAAGGCTTTAATGCCATTTAGTTAAAGAGAAGTGATCGTGTGTGACTTTCTCATATTCTGGAAAATGTTAGTCCTCAAGCCAAGAATTATATATTGCTTTCCATGGATTGTCAGTATGCTAGATAGTGTATTAAAAAGCAGAGATATCACTTTGCCAACAAAGGTCTCTATAGTCAAAACTATAGTTTTTTTCAGTAGTCATGTACAGATGTGAGATTTGGACCATAAAGAAGGCTGAGCACGATAGAACTGATGCTTTTTAATTGTGGTGCTGGAGAAGACTCTTGAGAGTCTCTTGGACTGCAAGGAGATCAAGCCAGACAACCCTAAAGGAAACCAACCCCGAATATTCATTGGAAGGACTGATACTGAAGCCAAAGCTCCAATATTTTTGCCACCTGATGGGAAGAGTCAACTCATTGGAAAAGATCCTGACGCTGGTAAAGATTGAAGGCAGGAGGAGAAGGGGGTGACAGAAGATAAGATGTTTGGATGGCATCACTGACTCAGTTGGCATGAATCTGTGCAAACTCCAGGAGACAGTCAAAGACAGAGGAGCCTGGCATGCTGCAGTCCACAGGGTCACAAAGAATCGGACGGGATGTAGCAACTGAACAGCAACAACAGTGGATCATTACACAGCTGATGCCACAATCATTTATTTACTTGGCGGTGGAGCTATTTACTCTATTATTTCTAGTGTACACTTACATTTATTTTAATGTCACAAATAGTCAAGCTTCAAGAGAACTAAGCAAATCAACTGTGCCCGCCACATCCTGTCCCCTTGGTCTGCTGGTGCTCCCAGTCCAACGAGGGCAAAGGCTAGTTAGATAACAGAGACTGCTGTCCAGCCCTGCCCTGTGCTTGGGTTTATACGTGGTTATGTGTGAAGCTACTTCCAATGGGATGGCAGGCTGGCAGGGAAAGAAGAACTGTATCCCACCAACCTGGTTCACATACAAGGGTACAAAAAATATTTTGAAAAGTAAACAGTTTTGCTGGCCTCAAATGGCTAAGCAGTGGAGGTGGGACTGGAAACTGAAGCAGAACAGAGAGACTTAGCTTCTTCTAATCCTCTCCAACCTCTCCAGCACTTAACACCTAGAAGTGGACGTGACAAATTGCAGAGATTCCTCAGGGATAACCCTTTATAGAGAGAACTGAACTGGATACAGGGAAGCCAGCTCCTTCATGATTCCTGTAATTCTTTCTCCTTAACAGCAGAGGGATATTCTAAGAAGTTTTTATATATATATTTATTTATTTATTTGAAGGTCAACTAACCCTTCATTTGTACTTAAATTTCTTTTGCTTTCTTTCCTTTTTGAGAAATTCAAATGGGAAGTACCTTAATACTTTTATTAAAACTGAAATACAGTTCCATGCAAATATGTGGAATCTAGAAAGATGGTGCTGATGAACCTGTTTGCAGGGCAGCAGTGGAGATGCAGACCTAGAGAACAGTTTTATGGACACCGGGGTGGGGGAAGGAGAGGGTGGGAAGACCGGAGACACAGTAGCATGGAAACACATACAACCACATGTAAAACAGATGGCCGGTGGGGATTTGCTGTGTGACTCCGAGAACTTAAACCAGGGCTCTGTGACAACCTAGAGGGGTGAGGTGAGATGGGAGGGTGGGCCACGAGGGAGGGGACATATGTATACCTATGGCTGATTCATTCTGATGTATGGCAGAAACCAACACAATATTGTAAAGCAATTAATCCTTCAGTTAAAAATACATAAAAACCTAAAATACAGTTCCAATCCTATAAAGCATAATAGTCCATCAAGTGAGGGGACAAGCTTCTGTTTCTGTGTGCACCCTGATCTCTGCAGACAGGGGATGACTGGAGGAAATGCTGTTACAGACCCAGACCCCCAGGTAACAGGGGAGATGATTAGATCTCAGATGATAAGATTCCCAAATAAAGGAAGCCAAGGAACAGTGATTAACCATCAAAGGAACAATGGGGATGGTTACTGCAAAGTGCGATGAGATTTAAGTGGCAAGAAGGCAGGTGGGAATCCAGTTCCCCAAGAGCCAGGGGATGTGAATTAAGCCATGAAGCTCCTACAGGCAAGAGAGGCAGGCTGTGCTTGCTTTGTGCAATCTAAAGAAATCAGCTACAAATGATCAGGAGTCTAAGGTCGGTTCCCATAATAAAGGCACCACCTCTTGCCCAGTTTCTGGAAGTCAGATGAACTCAGACTCAGAATCCATTGAAGGGAAGAGATGTGCCTTCCAGTGAGAAGGGCGTGTGCCATACGTGGGCAGTAACTGCCTTGGGTCCTTCCTCAAAGGACCTTGAGCCATTTGCTTGCACATCCACGCATTTGGAGAAAAGTGAATTGTTGGATGGAGTCTGAGTTTAAAATGATGCTCAGAATGCAAACAGCATTGTTCCTGAGTCTTAGAATGCAGGTGTATTGGGGGTCTCCCACCCATGCCCAACTCCAAGGGGCCCAAACACCCACATGACAGTCATTTCCCCAGACCCCGTGTGTGTACAATGGGATGAACACCTGGGAGCTGGCAGAGCCCTCACATTCGGTCTTCTGGTCTTTTACTTACTAGGAATTATTAGAGTGGAAAAGGCCAGGTGGAAATTTTTGTACCCACCACCTACCTCAAACAGCAATTGAAACTGCATCTCAGTTCTAGAGACTTAAAGAATAATAGGGTTGTTCCCCGCTGTATCACCATTTACTTAGAAGACGTTCCCTTAGAGAAGCCAGAAGGATCAGATCCGAGCGGATGGCCACACCTAGCTGTGTCACTGCTTCCAGTCCAGCTGCTGTGCCAGATGTGGTTCCTCTGCCAGAGCAGATTGAAGCAGATCATGGGCCTTGGTATGCAGCCAGTGACCTGGTAAACTTGTTATTTTCCTTTCTGATAGGAAAATCATTCTCGTGACGTGAAACAACAGTAGATATACATTGATGGTTTGCCCCAAGGTTGTGATAACTCTCCAGCCTCTAACAGATTTCCAAGGGGCTAAACTTGCTGGACATTCTGTAGACTATCATTCACCCACTATGTCGATGATACCACGCTCATTAGAATAGAAGAGTGAGGACTGGCATGATATCGAAGGCTCTGTAAAGATACATTTATTCCATAGACAGGAATAAACTCTACAAACCTCAGAGACCTACAACATCATTGACATTTTTAGGGACTTGAAAGTCGGACATGCTGAGATAGCCTTTCAAACACAAGGGACAGATTACTGCATTTCATAGCTTCCAACATGTGAGATGAGTGCAATTGTGCGGTAATTGGAGCATTCTTTTGCATTGCCTTTCTTTGGAATTGGAATGAAAACTGACCTTTTCCAGTCCTGTGGCCACTGCTGAGTTTTCCAAATTTGCTGGCATATTGAGTGCAGCACTTTCACAGCATCATCTTTCAGGATTTGAAACAGCTCAACTGGAATTCCATCACCTCCACTAGCTTTGTTCATAGTGATGCTTTCTAAGGCCCACTTGACTTCACATTCCAAGATGTCTGGCTCTAGATTAGTGATCACATCATCATGATTATCTGGGTCGTGAAGATCTTTTTTGTACAGTTCTTCTGTGTTAAGTATAATTTACATGGAGACTTTTATTCTACTTGAGTATGTTTTTACTAAACATAATCGGGTTTGCTCATTGAATAAAATATCATGCCTTCTACTAAACGTTTAAGATTATGAAAAACTGTAAATATGTTCAAACAAAATCAAATCACTATTCTGACAAATTTTGTGTTAATAGTGCAGTGGACTCACATGTGGTTCAGACTGGAGACTGAAGATGTGACACAAACATCAAGAAGACAGGGAAAGGTCTGAATCATGCCTTCTACTAAACGTTTAAGATTATGAAAAACTGTAAATATGTTCAAACAAAATCAAATCACTATTCTGACAAATTTTGTGTTAATAGTGCAGTGGACTCAGGTGTGGTTCAGACTGGAGACTGAAGATGTGACACAAACATCAAGAAGACAGGGAAAGGTCTGTGATTCACAGAAGTGCCTTTCAGGATAGAGCAGGGCAGTCTTCCCAAAGAGGTCCAAAATTGCTTTAAAAAAAACACGGAAAGGAGGCTGGCTTTCTGGTCTCTGGTGGTTAGGCCTGGGGTTGGAGCACAGTTTTACTCATGCAGGCAGGGGCTTGCCTGGATTGGACTCCTGTCCTGCAACCTCGACCCAGGCACTAAAGGAGAAAGCACCCGGGCTTCGTGATCAACCTGCCTAAACATGGGACAGAGGGAAAAGGGGCCCTTTAAAGCTGCCAGCGAGACTTCCATGGTGGTCCAGTGACTAAGACTCTGTGCTTTCATTGTGGAGGGTATGTGTTCAATTCCTGGTTGGGGAAGTTCTGCATGCCAGGTGGTGCTAGGATGTCAAACTTGAGGGCTTTCATGGTGGTGGCTCAGGAACAATCTGCCAGCCTATGTAGGAGATGTGAGTTCGATTCCTGGGTCAGGAAGATCCCCGGGAGAAGAAAATGGCAAGCCACTCCAGTATTGCTGCCTGGGAAATTCCACGGGCAGAGGAGCCTGGTAGGCTATGGTTCATGGGGTCACAAAAGAGTTGAACATGATTTAGTGACAAAACAGCAACGTCAACCTGAAGACAATTTCCAAGATTTTTAGGCAACTGAAAACTTGTGCTGGTATTAAGTTAATCAGTGGTCACTTGATGTCTAGATAATTTCTAAGATAGAATACTGAAACATTAGTTACTAAGCAAGTTTAAGTTTATATGTTCTGTCTCTTATTTTTATGATAGATAGATAGATAGATAGATATGGTATGCATTTGTGTCTCTTACAAAAACATCTTAATCTCGGCTCTGCAGAGAATGAGCAGCTCAGCCACCTTAAGATCAGGTAGGGCAGATTTGGAGGAGATAGAAGAACTCTACAATCTATGTGGAGCCCTATACCAAGGTCACGAGTGTAAAGCCTTGTACCAAGGTCACAGATGCGGAGCCCACACCAAGGTCATCTTTGGACTGACTAAGCCCCATAGCCACCATTGCCACGAGCCCCACTGCAATCTAAACTGGCCAGCTCCCTGACCCCCATATTACATCCTAGGGAAAGGGAACTCGCTCAGTCGTGTCCGACTCTTTGTGACCCCATGGACTGCAGCCTACCAGGCTCCTCCGTCCATGCGACTTTCCAGGCAAGAGTACTGAAGTGGGGTGCCATTGCATCCTAACCAACCATCTGATGCCACCATTCTAGTAGGAATTTTTTCTGCCTTGAGACTAGAGAACTACCTTTTCCTTTCACAGATGAATCTGAATATTTGTTCCCTGATAAAGATCCTGCAAAATATTGCCTTGAATACACTTTACCACAATGTGACCAAGGGCACGAGACTCTGGGAACCCTATCATTCTGTCATATTCTGCACTTTCCTGATGTTCCCCACTGGATGGAATTGTGAATGGCTTCCTAAAATTGCAGCAGAGTGTTGATGTCTTTCTAACACTCTGTGTGTGTGTGTGTGCTCAGTCATGTCTCTTTGCGACCCTATGGACTGTAGCCCACCAGGCTCCTCTGTCCATTGGATTTCTCAGGCAAGAATACTGAAGTGGGTTGCCATTTCCTACTCCAGGGGATCTTCCCAACCCAGGGATCAAATCTGCATCTTTTGAGTCTTTGAATTGGTAAGTATATTCTTTTTTAAAAAAATATAAATTTATTGTTTACCGCTGCCCCACCTGGGAAGCCCAACCACCTGGGAAGCAAGGAGGGCATTTACAGAGTTGGTTTCCCTATACATGAACTGCACAGGTACAGAAACCAAGGAGTGGAAGCAGGAGTGACCCTGCTTACCATCATACCCCTCCACACTGCAGAAACTGTTCTTATCCTTGCAACTTCAGAGAAGCAGGAGGGCGGGGGGCGTGGCGGTGGAAAGAGAGACAGGTTTGGAGAAAGGCAGGTCCTCTGGCTAGGCTGGTGTTCGTAATTCTAAATACAAGGAGCCCAGACATGGAATCATCTTTTTTCTCCCTCTCTCCCGTTTGAGAAATGTCTTTCATACACTGAATGGGTCATAAATTAAACACTGAGAAATCTGCTTCACTACTTGTAGAATAAAAGAGGACTTGCTCTCTGCACTTTTTGTGTTTGACCTTTCTATCAATTTTGTTTAGCAATAGTAAATACCTGATTCTCCAAGCTCTAAAAGAGATCAGAAACATGTCATCGTGGTCTGATGATCTAATCACTAGATTAAGGGCATCTGCGATTCTGAATGTGAATCCTCTGCTTGTGCTGAGTTTCCAGGCTGCCTGGACAAGTCAGTTCATCTCTGCCTCGGTCTCCTCATCTTTGAAATGGACAGAGTAAGGCCCACACCTCTGTGGGCATCTTGGGGAGTCATGATGAGATGCTGCATAGCGTCTGAGTATGATTTTCTGTATTATCAGAACAATAAAAGGAAATATCATCCCTGCATTTCTGAGAAGCGTTAGCACATATACCTTTTGCCTGAGACATGTCTGTGTTCCTGTGAGTATTAGAATAGGAGGGGAAATAGATGAACCAGCAGACACATGCTCTGCTGAGTGGGATAAACGTGTGGGCCTCCTTGCCACAGCAATCAAGTGTGATGCACTCAGGTGGGGAGCAGGCAGCGGGAGGAGATGAACACTTGAAAAAAAATACAGATTCTGTTTCTAGGCAAGGGTCCTTAATAGTAAAAAATGAGAGAGTAGAAATACAGAAAATGTGTGTTATATAAACAGCGTTGGTCCCAAATAGAAGCTATACGAGGAGCAATATCAACTCATCAAGCTGCAGTGAGAGCGGAGCCTGCCTCAGGCTTTATCTAAGGAAGAGTTGTTTTCCAAATGCTGCAGGAGCCCTGAGCTGCTTTTAATCCCCCACATTTCCTTTGTGCATATTCTCAGAGTGGGGAGAGGTCAGGAGAGATGAGAGCTGCCTGGGCCAGCACAGTGCTGCCTGGTGGGGCTGGGGGAGGGGAGGGAGTGGGCAGGGGGCTGTGGGGAAGGTACTCAGCCTGAGATGAGCCATGGGCCTGGTGGGCATCAGGAGAGAAGATGAGAGGATGTGGCTCCAAGCTACCCATTACCTAGAAGATGTGACAAAGGGCGGGGCCCTGAATAGCTGAGATGCTCCTTATCCTCAGGCCCAGACCTTGCAGAGGCCCTGGGTTACCTGCTGTGTACAACCCTGAGGTTTCTGGTGGCAGCTGACTGCATCCCCAGCTGAGTGAGCATCCTGGTCCCAAGAGCTGTGCACGCTGGCACAGCTCTGTCTTCCACCCCTTGGCCTCCCTCAACTGCTTTGCTGCAACTCTCTGGACACAGCCTGGATTCAAAGACCAGACCTTCTCCTCCACTGCCCAACCACCTGCCTTCATTTTGTGATTCTCAAACAGTGCACTGGAAGAGGAGGTACAAGAACCAAGGGAAGGTCGACCGAAGTCATACATAAAACAACAGGCCCCAAACCTCGTCATTCTGATGTGTCTGACATATAGCAGGCACACAAAATATGTGCTCATGTATTTGTCGCATTGCTATTGACCACCTGCTCAGTTGGTGTTGGGCATACTGTGGTAAATTTTTCCCTTGCGATCATCTTTACATGGAGTTCTGGAGAATGGGAGACAGACAACGACAACGCAGACAGTTCAGTTCAGTTCAGTAGCTCAGTCGTGTCCGACTCTTTGCGACCCCATGAATCGAAGGTCAGGTGGTCTGGGATTCCCATCTCTTTCAGAATTTTCCACAGTTTATTGTGATCCACACAGTCCAAGGCTTTGGCATAGTCAATAAAGCAGAAATAGATTTTTTTTCTGGAACTCTCTTCCTTTTTTCCATGATCCAGCGGATGTTGGCAATTTGATCTCTGGTTCCACTGCCTTTTCTAAAACCAACTTGAACATAGACAAGCACTTAAAAATGCAGTCATTTTAGATACTAATGGGGCAATTTAAAAAGTACACATCTGTAATCATAAGTTCTTTTTCTAAATCTGTAAGTCTTTTTCTGTTTTGTAACTAAGTTCATTTGCATCCTTTCTTTTTAGATTCCACGTATAAGGGATGTCATGTGATATTTCTCTGTCTGACATTTCACTCAGTATGTCAATCTCTTGGCCCATCCATGTTGCTGCAGATGACATTACTTCTTTCTTTTAAATGGCTGAGTAATATGCCAGTGTATACATGGACCACATCTTCTTTGGTTGCCAGGGAGGAAGGGATAGTTAGGGACTTTAGGAAGGTTGTGGACACACTGCTATATTTAAAATGGATAACCAACAAAGACGTACTGAGCTCTGCTCATTGTTATGTGGCAGCCTGGACGGGAGGTGGGTTTGGATACATGTATATGCATGGCTGAGTCCTTCAGATATTCACCTGAAACTATCATAACATTGTTAATAGGCTATATCCCAATACAAAATTATTTTGGTGTTTAAAAAAAATTAAAAAGAAAACTCAAAAAAGTAAATCAAGATTATTTCATAGAAAAAAGTTAAAATTACACGTCTAAAGGAGCATGGTGTGTCTGAAGGCTTTGAGGCAGGGTCAGGGAGGGTCTCCAAGAAGAAGGGCATCAGGCAGGAGCCTTTGTGATGGTCTTGAGGAGTGTGTTTCAGGCAGAGTGAAGAACCAGGTCAAAAGTCCTGCAGAAGGAAAGGGTTTGGGTCTAAGGACAAGAAAGAACACTGTGTATCTGGGGGAGGTGTGGAAGAGGAGAGTGGGGAGTAGGTAAGGAGAAGGCCGTATCACTGGCATCTTGCTGACCATGACAGGGACTTTGTGTTTTAAGTGCAATGAATGAGATCACATTCACATCTTTGATCTGCAAAGTGACGCAACTTGGTTCGTAAGTAAAGAAGAGATGGGCAGAGGAAGCTGCAGAGAAAGGAAGGCCAGCCAGGAGGCTGGAGAGGTCAGGGGAGAGCTTAACCTAAGAAGAAACATGTGACAGAGATGAGATTTGAGATAAAGTTTAGCGCTACAGGCAGAAGGACCAGCATTGATTGGGTGTTGGTATTTGGGGCTTGGAGGGGAGACCAAGAAGACTTCCAGGATTAGTTTAACAAAGAATGAACTCATTGTTTAACGATTAAAATATCTAATTGATTCATTAGTGTTGCTTGTCCTGGAACCATGAAAAATCAATTGTTGGAGAAAGATAGCTTTATTAGATTAAAGAAAAAAAAATTGATGATCATAACAGTTAACATTTTAAGAGGATTTGCCATTGCTCAACAGTATGCCAGCTGTGTAAATATATTCTCATCCAATTTTCTCAAAACAGTAAAGGAGGACATTATCTGCCACTATACCTCTGCAAAAGCTTGCAGAAATGAACAAACTTTGTTAAAGCCACACAAAGGGTAGAAGGGAGAGTAAGGCCGGGTGCCCTTACTCTGTTCTTAAGCCTGATTCTACAGTGGCTCACACCTGTTAGTCTAAGAAACTGCTGACTATCCAGATGAGAACCGAAGTAAATGCATACTTAGCCGAGATTTACTATTTTTCACCCTTGACACGTACAGGCATATTAAAAGAGACAGTGTTATAACTACTCAAATAAGTGGAAGTTAAATAATATCAAGGCAATAGTTTTCACTAACTGATCTGTCAAAAAATTTTTGTAAACCATCCCCTCATGGCACAGACCTGAGAGTACTGTGACTGTTCTCTGATGTTAGTCATTACTGAACTCCTTAAAACGGATATGCATAAGAGAAAAGAGCGCAAGAAGTAGGGCAGCAGTTAGAGGGTTAAGCTGATTGGGTAATATTCATGTATTTTAAAGACTTATTGAGATATATGCTTTCATAATTTGAAAATGAGTATTTATATCAATTTACCAAACACCTTTGTGAGAACTTTCACATCTGTAAATTTCCAACTCAAAGAACTCTTCATCAAATCATGAGCTTCTTGTTTCTTGCGGAAAATCTAATGGACATAAGATATGGAATAGATACTGCATATCCCAGTATAAATCAGGGAGGAAAAAAAGTATCAGATTCCAAAGGAATGGGAGGGTTTAACTCAAGAATTTCTGTTGATTGTGGGTGAATATTGAATTATATCAACAAGTCCAGAGAAGGTATGAAGCTCTATGCTGGTCAGGTCTGGAGAAAATAACCCTCAGTCTGATTCCCCGAACGGCCCTTCATTTCAAATGCACGTCAACATACACTCCAAGAGGGCCTTCTCATCAAATGATCATTGTTGTTCAGTTGTGTCCAACTCTGCAACCCACCAGGCTCCTCTGTCCGTGGGATTTCCCAGGCAAGAATACTGGAGTGGGTTGTCGTTTCCTTCTCCAGGGGATCTTCCCGATCCAGGGATTGAACCCATGTCTCCTGCACTGGCAGGCAGGTTCTTTACCACTGAGCCACCAGAGAAGCCCCTGCTGCTGCTAAGTCACGTCAGTCGTGTCCGACTCTGTGCGACCCCACAGACGGCAGCCCACCAGGCTCCCATCCCTGGGATTCTCCAGGCAACAATACTGGAGTGGGTTGCCATTTTCTTCTCCAGTGCATGAAAGTAAAAAGTGAAAGTGAAGTCGCTCAGTTGTGTCCAACTTTTCGCGACCCCATGGACTGTAGCGTACCAGGCTCCTCTGTCCATGGCGTTTCCCAGGCAAGAGTACTGGAGTGGGTTGCCACTGGGGGTCCTAAAAAGCCACTGCCCTTTCACTATAGTGACCATATCAGTAGACACCAAACACTGGCTCTGTTGCCCTGCTGTTGGTTAAACCGCATTACAGCAAATCCCAACACACATAGTACAGCTCTAGGAATTTTTGAACCATTCTGCTTGGTGGCCTTTGTATGTATTTCTATCACAACACTTCACACATCACTCTTGCCATTGTCTGCTTCCTCCTCTGGGGAGTGAAGGCCTTGAGAACAGGGCCCAGAGCCTTGACCTTTATCATTTATTACCCAGCCCAGTGCATGGCCCTCGGAAGGCAGAGCACACACATTTGTTCAACGAATCAATCAATAAACCCACCAATCTAGTTCAATACACTCACTTCACAGGTAAAACCTAAGCCCACACTGCTAGTTAATGATAGAGCCAGGACTACACGTGATGTTCCTCAAACTTTCCAAACCCCAGTCTTTCTATAGCAGCTGCTGTGTCTATTTCAAGGCTTGTGTGCATAATACAAAATTAAATCACAATTGAAAAATAATTTCCTTTCCTTGAAGTGATCGGGATACATTTGACCTGAATCAGAAAATACCATTTTCAATGTATAATCAGAATTTTGTGTCTCAGGGAACAAGAGGGCTGTTCTTAGTGACGGCGTCCTCATGTGTCCTGAGCTGTGGTTTGTAGGAGGCCTGGGAGGGAGGAGCTGTGTCAGGAAATGGGAGGAGGGGAAAGGGGAAGGAGAAAAGAATATTGAGAGCATGATCCAAGGAGAGGAGGATTTTAAACAGTAAATTTAAAAATATAGCACGTTGAGCAAGTAATAATATTTCCACAGAAATGATAGTGAAATGGAATGGGGCCCAGCATCCCATAATAAATGTCCCCATCCTGCTGCATGAAAATCCATGGGCAAGTTATTAACAAGCAGATGGTTCTCTCCAACACCTGTCTGTATCATAACCCATTTACTTCTTCTTCTTTTTTTTTTTCTTCCTGCTGAATTGCAGGTTTCCATTAATGAAAACTCTGAAGATTCTAAAACCTATTTCATCTCCAGAGACTGCCTACAGGCAAGCAACTGCAGCATTAAAGAGGTTAAAGCATTTTGGGGGAGACAGGGCCTGGGCTTATACACAGGCCACAGAACTCTCAGAGCCCCATGGAATTAGGACCTGTGCATACAGAATAAAATGGAAATTTCCTTCTGGGATGTTTAAAGGTCCTGGAGAATATCAACATGGGATATTCGGCTGTTGAGGCTTTGAGCATCCACAGGACGAAGCAGAGAGACCGGCCATAGAGCTCTGGTGCTGGGTTGCTTTCTGGGGCCTTGTCTACCCAGCACGTAGGCTGTTTCTCTCAAGGTCACATCAGTCAAAAAGCCACGTATGATGCTGCATCCTTTGATTTGGCGGTGAGTCAAATGCAGCATCCTACCAGGTGCTGCCCCTCTACTGTAAGTGGAGACAAAGTCAGTGAGTAGGAGATGCATCGTTACAGTGAAGGGAGGTGGCTTTGCAATCAGTTCAGTCTGGATGGGGTGCTGCCCCCAACCACCTGGTAGGGTGTCAGCGAACAAGTGATTCAGCTTCCTCAGACTGGATCTTTATGGGTGTCACATCAACATGATAAAGTCATGCTCCTGAGTTTGTGTGTAGATTATATGAGAAAATGACTGCAAACTGCTCATCACAGAGCCTAACAAAGGGTTAAGGGATCAACAGAGTTTGGGTGTTATTGTTACTACTATTACACTTGGACTAAGTATTAATTGCAAAAATGCCTAAGAGACCAGAAACATATATCTGCTTCTGTCTATATCTGTCTTTCTTTGTGTCTCTCTCTTCCTTCTCTTTCTTCTTTAACAAACACTACCCACTTGAATCTGGTAGTGTTTTTGAGTCTATTTACGGGTTTGTTCTTGGGGGCTTCCTCAATGGTTTAGCATGGAAAGAATTTGCCTGCCAATGCAGGAGACACAGAAGACACAAATTCAATCCCTGGGTCTGGAAGATCCTCTGGAGGAGGAGCAAATGGCAACCCACTCCGGTATAAAATCCCATGGACTGAGGAGCCTGGTGGGCTACAGTCCAAAGGGTCGCAAAGTCAGACACAACTGAGTTAGAAGCCCACATACGGGTTTGCTCCTGGACGAAAGTTATTCTGTGAAAGCAAAACATCTCCTGACTTTTGTGTTGGGGCCAGTAGGAAAGAAACGTTGAAAGAGAGGGAATGACAAAGAAGTAGAGGAACCTTCATAGCCACCATGTCCCACAGTCCTCAATGTGCAGAGAACGAGTCCCGAGGGATGGAGGGTGGTATGGGTTGTGTCCAGTCCCCAGAGAGAGGCACAAGCCAGGCTGTAGGTCCCCACATCTAGGAGGAAGGCTTCACGCTTCCTTGATTAGCAGACATGTCACCCAGGCTCCACAGGGCTCCCAGTCTTGGGGAGACTATCTCCTTTACTCTTTAGTCCTAAGTACCTTATCTTGCCCAAAGTATGTGGAAATGACATTTGGTTTAAAAAGTGGAACAAAATGAATGCATGGGACTTGGCTTCCCGTTGACGTCGCTATGCCATAAATGGACCAGGCTACTTAAGAGGAATCCAGAGGCTGTACAGAGCTCCAGATGGCATTTTGGCTCCCATAGGTATCCCTGGCGTCCCCCTGGCTTCCTTCAAATTCAGATAGTATCAGAGGCTCTCCACGGCATCTCTGCTTTTTCTCTCTGATGTAGAATCTGTGTAGAGCAACATTTAGTATTTACTGAAGCATCATCCTTTTGGCTAAATATAGAACACAAGAAATGTCTACACAAAGTGTTTGATAATAAAGAAAAATCAAAGAAGGAAAAAGAACCAATATGCCATTTAGTCTGTGAAGTCTAACCTGTTATTCCTTCTATTCTTCCAGCAACGTTTCCCAGCCATCCTAGCTTTAAAACAGCTTGATTTGGACTTATTATTACTAGGTCTTTTCATAACATGCCATATGCAAAGATATTTAATAACAGAGGCACATTTTTTCTTTGTTGACTATGAATAAAGCTGAAATAAAAGAGGATAACATCCAGGCATTTGCAAGAGACTATATTTAACCTGTCTCTAAGAGCTTTCAACATATGGCTCATATACATCCGCTTGCTCTGTGATGGCTCAAGTGCCCCTACTGGCCTCTTATTCTTCTTTCTTTCCTGTTAACAAGCTTCAAAATAGCCCCAAACTTTGTCAGAACCGAGACAAAGCAGAGGAGAGATCTCATTCCCATCAGGGCTTTGAGCTCCTAAAAGGTTTTGTGGCGAGGATTGACACTGACTATTGAAATAAATGATTAGCAGCCAGGCCTGAAAAGCATGAGGTTTATACAGAAGGGTGAGAAGGTAGATGCTGTGAGCACTCAGCACGGGACGCAGGCCCTGACCACTGTCAATCATGGCTTCTCTGCTACAGAAATTTTGAGTTTGTGCATAAAGGTTACAGTGTGTTTGGATAAAACATACAAGGGTAAAACAAATGTAAATAAGCTTTCTATGTATGCATGCATGCATTTCTATTTGACAGGTTAAACACCTTCCTTTAAGGCAGGTCTCAGTCTTCTCTCATTCCATACATTTGGCACGAGTTATTTATTTTTATGTTTTTAAGAGATTCAAGTCGCTATCTGAAATAAATACAGAATGCCTCCTTGTTTCATTACCACTTTACTTGCCTCTTGTTTTCTTCCAAGACAAAGCTGACGGGTCACGTCTTCCATGAAGTTGCTGCAACAAGCCTCACTTCAGTCCTGGTTTCTTTCATCCTCTCATTTGACAAATAATTATTAAGCATATGTCAGGTATCAGGTACATGCTAGGGGCTTGGAGATACTGCCAGTCTCTGCTCCTCTTTCTCTATCATCATGTGCCAGCATCCCTTATAACACCTGTCATCTTTTATTGCAATTTGTAATGGGTGTTTCTGTGTCACCTACTAGACAACCAACTTCTTGATTTGGGGAACAGCTTTTAAAAACATTTCTACTGCATTCTAGGCCTGCAGGCCACCTGGAACATAGCAGGTGCTCAACAAATTTGTTGAAATAAAATGAAAATTTGGAAAAGAAAGCCAAGGCATGGGAGATAATGCAGAAGCTCAATATTTCTGACTATTAAACTAATTTCCCAGCAAATCATTTCTATGAACGTGAAATTGAATTATTTTTTGGGCTCCAAAATCACTGCAGATGGTGACTGCAGCCATGAAATTAAAAGATGCTTACTCCTTGGAAGAAAAGTTATGTCCAACCTAGATAGCATTTTCAAAAGCAGAGACATTACTTTGCCGACTAAGGTCCGTCCATCTAGTCAAGGCTATGGTTTTTCCTGTGGTCATGTATGGATGTGAGAGTTGGACTGTGAAGAAGGCTGAGCGCCGAAGAATTGATGCTTTTGAACTGTGGTGTTGGAGAAGACTCTTGAGAGTCCCTTGGACTGCAAGGAGATCCAACCAGTCCATTCTGAAGGAGATCAACCCTGGGATTTCTTTGGAAGGAATGATGCTCAAGCTGA